>VZQC01003052.1:2583384-2605944 GCA_009823505.1 Rhizomys pruinosus
AAAAAAAAAAAAAAAAAAAAAAAAGAGCCAGAGAGGCACACATATCCTAACCACTAACTACTAAGAGAAAAATCACTTTTCTTAACTAGGGTGTTAATTCCATAAAATAACCTATGACTCTGGAAAGACTGCAATTCACCTAGACAGACTCCATTTATTATTATATGCCCATATTATATTGCAGATACAATGGCAAAAATGTTTTGTCTTCTCCCATTAGGAGCCTAGGTTTGATTTTCATAGGCATAATTTCTCTTGATTTACCCCTGCCTTCACCCTTCATTGCAGAAAATATAACCAGTAAAGGCCAATTTTGTCACAGGAGAAAAGAAGTGAAGAGTAGAAATGAATGTCGAATAATTGAAAGCATCGTGGACTCCATTATGGTTTATGGCTTTGTTCTAAGGGTCGGATGGGAGTACTGTAAAGAATGTGGCACTAAATTTATTATCATGGTTATCATCTTTCAGACAAGACATAAAGTAGAGGGGACTTCTCCCATCACCTGCCATCACTGTAGATCCCACGGCACCTTCTACAAGGAGAGTCGAGTTATCCTGGCTAGGATCCAGATCCTACTATCTGATGACTTACATTCCCTTTGTAGTCAGCCTGGGAGACATTATGGGTTCTTCCTCTTTGAAACTCTGTCATGGCCATAAGCACAGCCAAAATGGGCTTCTCTGCAAAGTGATGCAGGGAGAGCATTCTCGTATTCCAGCATGTGGTCACGTGAAAGAATGAACAGTATGACCTGGAGAGGGAAGCTGAGTGGTGTCATGGAAGGCTTCCTACTTTGTCAATAAATGGGTTCCTGACCAACCAACCTGACTACGTCTAGTCAGTGATACCAAAACTCTCAGTTTAGGTTGGGTTGGTTATCGCTCAGCAGTAAGGCTCTTGCTTAGCAAGTGGAAGGCTCTAAGTTCCATTACTGAAAAATTTCAGGGTGCAAATGGGTCACTATAATACCACACAAATCTTAGTTTTTATGGACTTTGGGAACTTGTATGTCCTCTTCAAAGTATAAAAAAAAACAAAAGAAAAAAAAAAAAGAAAAAAGTAAAATGTTTCTAACTTGACCTTGATTCGAAAACATTTTCCTAGGGAACTTAAAGGAAACCAATCACTCATTCAACATTTTGCAAATCATCTTATATCTCTGACTTTAGCTTGTTCACCTCTAAAACAGAAGTCATGGAAATATCTGTATTGTGTTTCTCAAAAAAATTAAGGCATATCAAATGAAATACTATATGAAAAATGCATTTTCTTTTTACTTTAAATTCCTTCATTAAATTAAACTACCCAATATAATAGGTATAATTCTTGTTGTTAGAGACTGATAAAAATACTGTTTGAATTTGTAAAACTTCACTAAGATAAAAGTGTTGTTTTGCTTTCTTTTCTTTGATATAGGTTCTCACTATGTAGTCCTAATTGACCTGGAACTCACTATGTAGACCAGGTCATCCTTGAACTCTTCCTGCCTCTGCTTCAAAATTGTTGGAATTAAAGGCATGGACCACCACACCTGGCTAAAAGTGAAAAAATTTAAAGCTATGAACACAAAAGGACAATGAATGAACACTAATACAAATTCAGTGCAGGGAGAGAAATGAAATGACCAGATCAAAGGAAAAAGCTCTACCTAGGCAAGATGGCTCGTGTCTGTAATCACAGCTTTTGGGAGGCTGCTGGCTGAGGCAGGAGGATTACCAAGAGTATGAGTCCAGCCTGGGCTACATAGTGAATTCTTTTTTTTTTTTTTGGTCATTTTTGAGACAGGGTCTCCCTGTAGCCCCAGCTGTCCTGGAACTCGCTCCTTAGACCAGGCTGGCCTTGAACTCACAAAGATCCACCTGCCTCTGCCTCCCAAGTGCTAGGATTAAAGGCATGCACCACCACGCCCAGCTTTACATAGTGATTTCTACTCTAGTGTAAGCAAAGACTGAGACCTTGTCTCAAAAAATAAGAAGGGAAAGTAGAATAAAGGAGAGAAGGAAGAACAAGAAGAAAAGGAAGAGGGAGGAAAAGAAAGGCCTACAAACTGAATCAAAACCACGAAGAGAATTAAGACTAAAAGGCAAGGTGCAGCAGAAAGTGGGGAGAGCTACAGGGCCGAGTACATAAAGCCTGAGTCAGTGTGTGCACAGGACAGTCGGGAGAGCATGTTCTCTGTACCCAGGGAAGCCAGGTGTGGTATATTAAAGAGGACCACAAACTACCTGGCAGTTCTCTCATTAAAAGGTGGGGCTATGTCCTTTACTTAAGTCTGGACAGCATTTAGAAATGGGAAGCTTTCATTGCCTTCTTGTTAAAACCCTAAGGCTGTCACAAGCTCAAGACACATGAAGAGACCACTTGAAACCAAGCTTCTCATTCTGGCCAGCCATCATCTGCCAAACGTACTACTGGGTCGTTTTTGGCTCTATCCTACTCAAGCCTTTAGATGATTGTGTCTCCAAGTGCTATCAGACTACAGTAACATGAGCAGCCACTTCCTTGAGAAAGAGCCATAGAGCAACGAGAGGTAATGATAACAAGTTAAGGGAGGATGATTTGCGATCATCTGTCATCAACAACAGACCACTTGAACTCCAGTTACACCAGGCAACTAGAAACACACCTGACCTAACCTGACTAAAAATGGTTTTCTTCCATCAATCTAAACCCGGGACAACTCTGAATTCAGAAACGACTGCACCAAATGAACACACGGGTTCACCACATGGATGAAAACAAGGGAGATAAGTGAAAGCATTCCTACTGAGTAGAAAACCCAGGCAGCCCTTTTCTCCTACCAAAAGAGGCATGGTCGACCCTTCTCTTGGGAAGCTGAGTGGCCCAGGGACCCTCGGCAAATACTGACATCTGGGAGTTCTTTGTTTGCAAGGCTGTCTCACAGCCAGATTACTCTGCAATGAAGAGAACGTAACCACTCTCTTCCATTAGTTCATAGCAGCCTCA
This sequence comes from Rhizomys pruinosus, assembly GCA_009823505.1. NCBI lineage: Eukaryota > Metazoa > Chordata > Mammalia > Rodentia > Spalacidae > Rhizomys > Rhizomys pruinosus. The sequence goes on from VZQC01003052.1 coordinate 2,586,355, forward strand.
TGTGGCTAGTTCATTTCTGGACTTTATATTTTATATAGTTCATCTAAGGAGGATCTTTGGTCCCACCAGACATTCTGTGAGAATCTGTAGCTTTCTGGTTAAACTGTATCTGTTTCTGGTTAAACTAATGAGAGGGGTGCTGGTATTTGCCACCGTGAATACTCCCCAGTGTATTTAATAGCTGGTAGTAACTTTTCTACTTAATGAATAAAATTTCAGGGAAAACTTATTTTCTATAATTTAGGTTTCCATTCAAAGCATCCTTTACTCTCCATTTTCAAAAATGTGAGATTTCACATCTTTGACTTTAATATTCTCTTTCTAGGCTCTCATATTCAAAGTCATATTCAAAATGCTGATTAGGCTGTTCTGTCTGATTATTGATTCTAAAATACTGATCAATGCTGAGGATATGTGGATTTTATATTTAGAGACAGGATGGGAGATAAATACTGCAACAGGTCCCTCCACGGCTTCGATTGTTAGCTCCTATCTATAAAACAGAGCTCAAGGCATGATGGGTGGTATCTCCACTATCTGCAAATGTTCTAGAAGTTCCGGTTTGGATGCAACTGATGACCCATCTCAGTCAATATAATGTAGATAATCCCTCACAAACCTGCCCAAAGTCTTGTCTCCTAAGCGATTCTAGACCCTGTCAGCAATCAACATTAACTAGTACATGGGTGTAAGGTGGGGACAGTACTTCCTTTCTGAGATCACCAGAGATTGATTCACTAGATTAAAAGCCATTAAAAATGTCTGAAACTTTCTTTGTGACTCAGGCGCAGACACAGACACTGGCCAGGACTCTTTGGGTTGCAAGTAACAGAAACTCGAAATAAGCTAAGCCAAAATTAGCACTTATTGATTAATTCAATGAAAAACTATTTTGATTTTTGTTTTGTTTGTTGGTTGGTTGGTTGGTTGGTTGGTAAGGAGGGACAGCAGCTTATTGGGGAATAAGCTAGCAGAAGTCAGTCTTTTTAGGCACTTAGGGACTTGGGTGATTTTCCATGATGTAGTCTAGGATGCTTAGCCTTTGATTGGCAGGTCTCCTGAAAGGCAGAAGAACTTGTCTGGCTAAGCCTGGACCCACCATCTTAGAATATTGGGGGCTACACTGCCATTTTAGGAGTCTGCCAGCAACCTAACATTCCAGCCTTTTGTTGATGATAAGGTGGTCTTTCTTTAGCTACTTCCTACTGGACAGGGATGTCAGAGAAGAGGGGTGGTCTTTAAAGGCTGGGATATTGGTCTGAAGTATGAGGGTCAAACAGGCAGGCAGTGGTAGGAGACGTGTAGGAATTTGGTTAAGAGCACCTGGTTCACTGACCATCTGGTCTTCTCATGGAATAATCACCATTATAAGGAGGGGCCAAGGAGGGGAAGGAGATGTAAAAGATGGGTCACAAATATCTTGATACTTTCTCCTCAAGAGGTAAAGACCTGGCACCTTCTTCTTGACTGTGGCAAAGTTAGAACTTGCTTGTGGCAAATAAGTTAAGAGATGTAAAGTTATATGACTTGGGACACTAAATCATGAAAGGTACCACAGCTTGCTTCTTGCTTCAGGATTAATTACTCTGGACAAAGCCAGGCATCATGTTGTGAAGAGAGGTCCACACCATGAGGAGCTGAGGGCTCCAGTGGCTAGCCATGTGCATGATCCATGCTGGAAGTGGATTCTCCAGCCTTCAGATGACTATTGCCTCCATGACGCCTTGTCTGTGACCTTGTGACAGACTCTAACCAGAACCTCTACATTAATCACCTCTAGAACTCTATCAGAAAAAAATGCGTATGATTATAAATGTTCGTTGTTCAAATCTACTCAAGTTTACCATTTGTTACAGAGTAATATAGGACTAGATTCAAGCCTAACTCAATTCAGGAAAATATTATTCTCATAGGATATTCCCTTCATCCCCTGACTCTGTTTCTCCATATATGGGGGTTTCATTTTTCACTACTACTTGAGAAAGATGGGTGTCCATGGACAATGCCTGCAAGCTTATTATAATTTTTGAATATTCAAATTTTAAAGCAGGTTCTTTAAAAGTAATTTTACTTATTTGGGTGGGAGTACATGCATGCCACAGCACACTTGTGGAGGTCAGAGGACAACTTGTGGGAATCAGCTCACTCCTTCCACCATGTGGGTCCTGGAGATTGAGCTCAGTTTGTAGGCTTGGCAGCAAGCAACTTTACCCACTGAACCATCCTGAAACCCTCTTAAAGAAGATTCTTAGTTACTCAGAGTTTCAAGTTCATTTCTAAAACTTCCTAGTGGTCAGTGGGATAAGGATTATTACCATTATGGTCTCATGTCATATCTGTAGAAAGGGACAAGGAGGTAAAAGTCAGAAGAATGTCACTATTTGGAAAGAGGAAGTATAGTTCTTTAAATAGTAACATTGTGCCCACTTAAATGCCCTTCCCATATGTAACCTGTAGCTGTCACTCTGATGCAATAATAAGCTTCCCCATTCAAGGGAAAAGTGTTACCACTTGTCTGGGAAAGGGAGGGGACCTGGAAGTTGATGAGGCTCAATTCCAAGGATCCCGGGCTATAGTATTTAATGACACATTAGGAAAAAAGGATAGAGAAAACGGCTTCAACCAGAAAGAGATAATGACATTCCTTCTGTTAGTGTCAGTTGTCTGAGCCTTCTCCTCCTCTTAATGGAGAACTATGACAATGAATGTGGTGATTTAAATGAGAATGTCCCCCATAGGCTTCAAGTATTCAGACATTTTGTCCCCAGTTGGTGGTACTGTTTTGGGAGATCTTAGAAGGTGTGGCCATGCTGGAGGAAGTATGTCACTGGGGGCGGGCTTAGTGAGTTCAACAAGACTTTCAGTCTCCAGTTTCTCTCTCTCTCTCTCTCTCTCTCTCTCTCTCTCTCTCTCTCTCCCTCTCTCTCTCTCTCTCTCTTTCCTTCCTGTGCTCATTGGAAGATGTGAACCTCAGCTTTCTACTCCAGCTTCTGCCACCATGCCTCCCCTCCACAATGAACTCTAATTCCCTGGAAACGTCAATCATAAGCTCAAATAAACTCTTCCTTTTATAAGCCCCTTGGTCATGGTGGTTTTATCACAGCAACAGAAAAGTGACTAATAAAATGAGAATAATTATTTTAAATGCAAAAGTATTCAATTATCCATATTTTGTTTTATTTTATGATGTAAGACATTATGAGAAGTAACCTCGAATAAAATGTTAAGTGCATATAGTACAGTATTGGTGACTGGAGGTACAATATTATATGAGCTCCTTAGAACTTCCTTGCCTTAATTAACTAAATGTGTGTTTGTTAATAAATAACTGCCCATCTCCACCCTACCAGTCTCTAGAGACAACCATTTGACTCTCTGTTTCTATGAATGTGACTGTTTTAGATATCTCATCCATGTGGATTATTTTTCTTTGACTGAATTATTTCACATACCATGATGTGCTTAAGACTTACCAATGTTGCAGAATTTCTCTTTCAATGATTGAATAGATTCCAATGTATGTATATGCACCACATTTTCTTTGTTCATTCATTTGTCAATTTGTGTTTCTACCTTTTGGCTGTCAAAAATATACTATGATGACTTTTTTTAAAGACAATGTTTTATTGAAGCTCTGTGCATTTCATACAAAATTACAAAATCTAGACCCGTGTCCCCCTCTTGCCCCCCCCACCAGAGCTCATGCATTCTGCCAAACTTGTTTTTCATCATCTTCTCAATCTCTCTCAAAATTCTTGATGCAGAAGTTTACTGTTTTGAGCAGAAGTTCACTGTTTCAATCAGTTTTTGACTCAGTCTTTTCTGTTGTTGTTATTGCTATTCCTTCCAATATGCATCATTCCAAAATATACACATATGCATGCCACCTATAGCATAGGTTTTAGCGTCTTCAGCTTATGATTTTTTTATTAGGCTGAAAGATGTCATGTTTGAAGTCTCCTCTTTGACAAGTCCAAACCACCTTCAGTTCTGCCCTTGTGTTCTACACTAGGGTTTGACCTTTCCATGGTCACCAAATGTGGTCCAGTAAGCACTGCGTCCTGTCTTGATCTTCCTGTACTGGTCTCCGTGATACAGCCTGGTTAGTCCAACAATGGCAGTCTATACTCTGAAGAAGTGGAAACCCCAGTAATAGTTCTCTCCACAAGTCGAATATCTCAGCAGTCCCCATCTGGCACTGAAGGTTTGGAGGATTCTTGGAGAGACATGAGTCTTCAGTCCATATTGGAAGGTTGAAAAGCTGTGTCTTCTCATGTCTTTGAAGGATGGCAAAAGCAGTGGCAGCCACAGGGTTGCTGCACTTGCCAGTAAGACAGGCAAAACAACTGTACTCTTTTTCTTTAGTCTTTTTACTAAGATCTCAAGTTTTATACCTGAAGTACAATTTCTCAGGACTTATTTATTTATTTATTTATTTATTTATTTATTTATTTATTTATTGTTATACTTTCCTTTTGGATGTTTAAGTCCACACAATTAGCCCAGATTAACCAAAGTTTTGTTTTCTCAAGGTCAGTTGAGGATCTGGTCCTCAAGGGTCACTCAGGTTTTTTTTTTGGGGGGGGGAGCCTCTGGCTTCTTTTGGCTTTTCAATCACCAGTTCCATCCACTCGAGGACAAAGTCAGGTCTTGCTAGACCAGGCTTCCCTTTTTGAAGAATGAGCAGACTTTCCTCTTTATTGACTGGACACTGGCTGAAGTCCCATTAGTGGATCTCCAAGACCTCCCTGTACAGGAAGACTGGTGACTCACATTTGCAAGACATTTCAAGAGATGCCTCCATGCATAGTCCCCTGGGACTTAGTTGACCTCTGAGGGCAAGGAACAAAGTTATCCATTAAGACCCTTGGCCAAATTGGTATGGGCATTAAGTATGGTAGTTAAGCATCCAGAAAGGCTAAGTTACACCAGCCTGATACTTTTAACTACTTATTTTATATTTTAGAAAATGCTTGGACCAAAGCTCAAGCAGCCTTGTACAAGAAATACTAAGAAGCAGTCCCATAAAATAAATACCGTGGTTAGACATAATGTCATGACAAACTAGTTTTTTCTTCATTCCTTTGATATGATGACATTTTGAATTCTCTATTTCAATTCCCAGGATAAAAACCTGGGTGTGGGATTGCTGAGTTATATGGTAGTTCTATTTTTAATTTTTACCTGTTTAAATAATGTACATTAATTGCAAAAATTAGTGAATTTCCTTGTGACATTTTAACACACACATATATATATATATATATATATCACATACTTTGTTTATATTCAGCCCCCCACTGATCTATCTTGTTTCCCTTTTTCTGTCCCCTTTCTCTTCCCAAATGGTCCTCATTCTTCTTGTCTTTCCTAAGATAGAGATCCTGCATATAAAAGAAAAATTGTCTTTCTATACCTGACATTTCATTTTACATAATGATCTCTAGTTCCATTCATTTTCCTGCAAATGACATGACTTTGTTCTTCTCTATGTCTGAATATTGTATCTCTCATATTTTCTTTATCCATTCATTGCTTGATAGACACCTAGGCTGATTCCATGATTTCAGTAGGTGAACAGTGTCACAGTAAGCATAGTATGCAGGTACCACAATTGCATGCTGCCTCTTATTCCTTGGAGAATATACCCAGGGCCATATCTGGGAGGGAAAATGCAGGCATGGAATAACTGGAGTATATGGTAGTTCTACTTTCAATTTTGTGAAGAAACGCCAAACTATTTTCAACAGTGCTACATCATTTTGCATTCCTACCAACAGTGTGCAAGGGTACCAATTTATTTGTGTTCTTGTGAACAGCCATGGTTTCTTGTTTGTTTCTTTGTTTTATAATTACTGCTCTGACATGCAAGAAGCAATATCTCAGTGAGGCTTTGATTTGTATTTCTATGGTAATTAGAGATACTGAGCATTTTTCATACAGGTTGGCCATTTGTATCCCTTCATTTTTTAATTTAACTCTTTGCTGTTGGTGGTAATTTGTAGGAATGTCTTTTTGGTGTTGTTCCTATGAAATTGCTGCACAAACTATAAAGCTGCTCTCTCATGGCTGGGGAGAAAGCTCAGTGGGCAAAAGTGCTTGATGCACAAGCAAGAGGACCCCAGTTCATAATCTCAGCATCTACCTAAAGAGCCAGGCACAGCGACATGTGTTTGTAATCCAAGCACCAGGAGGCAGAGACAGGAAGATTCTGGGGACTTGCTGGCCAGACATTCCAGCCCATTGATGAGCTCTGGGTTCAGTAAGAGACATCTGTCTCAAAAACTACTGCGTATTGGAACTTTACTGATTTTATTATTTCTTTTTATTGAAATTTTTCAGTGACACCACTGCAAGCATGGACAACTCCATGTCTTTCTAAAATACATGTCTTCTGTTTATTTTTCTTACCTAATCACTCTAGCTCCTAGAAGTATAATGAACAGAAGTGGTAAAGATGAACATCCTTTCCTTTTACCTGACCTTCCTCCTCAAGTGAATATATTGCTAGCTCTGGGTTTTTCATATATGGCTTTTGTTATATTTATGAGTTTTCTTCTATTCTTGGTTGGCTTAGAGGGTTTTTTATCATAAAAGGGTGTTAAATTTTGTTAATTTTTTTCCGCATCCATCAAGCTATCATGTGATTTTTATCCTATACTTGTTAATATGCTATTTCACACTTACTGATTTTTATATGTGGACCACCCATGCAGCCTAAGAATAACTTCCAGTTGGATATTGCATATGGTCTTTTTTTTTTAATTTTTTTTTTAAATTTATTTCCGTATGTGTATGAACGTACTGTCTGCATGCAAATTTGTGCACCCGTGTCATGCAATGCCGCGGAGGTCAGAAGACGGTCTCGGATTCCCCTGGAACTGGAGTTCTCCTGGAATTGGAGTTTCAGACAGTTCTCGGCCGCCATGTGGGTGGTGGGGATCGAACCCGGGTCCTCTGTAAGAGCGGTCGGTGCTCTTAACCGCTAGGCTATCTCTCCAGCCCGCATATGGTCTTTTTCATGCACTATTTAACTCAGTTTGGTATTATTTCACTGAAGAGTCTTGAATCTACATCTATCAGGTATATCATTCTATAGATTTATTTTCTTTTTTATTTTTTTATTTTTTTTATTTTTATTGATGCTTTGTGCATTTCATAGATTTATTTTCTTACAATATCATTGTCCAGTCTTAGGATCAGCACAATACTGGCCTTTTAAAATAAGTTTGAAACTGTTCTTTCCTCTTCAATTCTCTTAGAATAATTGTCATTAATTTCTATTTAAATTTTTTGAAAAACAATAGAATTGATCAGTAAAACCATGTGTTCCTGGGTTTTTCTTAACTGAGAACATTTGATTATTAATTTCTATAAAGGTCTTATTCATTCATGACTTGGCCTTGGTAGGTTGAATGTTTTGAGGAATTTACTTGTATTCTAAACTATTCAGTTTGTTTGTGTCTAATTGTCACAGTAATCTCTCAAGTTCCTTTCTATTTCTATGGTATCAGTTACAATGTCTCCTCTTTTACTTCTTTTTTTTTCTTTGAGTCCTCTTTCTTTTTTCCTTACTTTGTGTAACTAAGGCTTTGCCAGCTTTGCTTATCTTTACAAAACACCAGCACAGTTTTGTGGATTTTCCCCCAATTGTTTTTCTGTATTATATATATTTTTCATTTTTACTCTAATCTTTGTTGTTTCCTTTCCTCTTTTAACTTAGGTTCAACTTATTCTTTTCTAAATCCTTGATATATAAACTTAGGAGTTTTAAAGCTTTTTCTTCCTTTTCAATATATGCAATTGTTGCAATAAACTTCCTTCTTATTACTTCCTTTGCTGTATCCTATAATTCTTCATGCCCTGTGTTTCCATTTGCTTTGAGGTATTTTCTAATCTTTTTTATTTCTTCTTAGACATAGTGGTTTCTTTAAAGTGTATTTTTTTAAATAGGGTGTTATTTAATCTCCACATATTTCTCATTTTTTAACTGTCCCTTCTGATCCTGATTTCTAGTTTGATTCCGCTGAAGTCACTCAAGATACTTGGTATGACTTCAGACTCCTTAAATGCATTACATTTTGTTTTGTGACTAAACATCTGATCCTGAGTATGCTATGTTCTTCAAAAATATATAGATATTCTGTTATTAATGGATGTAACAGTCTGTACATGTCTGTTAGTCCTATTTGGTCTATAGTATTGTTCCAGTCTTCTATTTTCTTATTGATTTTCTCTCTGTGTGTTTTATTGTTGAAAATGGCGTATTGAAGTCAACTACTATAATGTATCACTATACATTTCTCCCTTCAGTTCTAAATAGGTGCTAAATATATTTGGGGGCTCTCAGGTTGAATGCATATATGTGTAAACTGATAAATTTTCCTGATGGTTTGACAAATTGATCACTACATAATAGCTAGATTATCTTATGTAAATAAGGCAAACTGTGAAGTCTTTTGATTACCGTTTGCATTAAATATCTTCTTCAGTGCTCTTTCGCTTCAAGCTTGTGTATATGTTCTGGATCTAAAGTGAGTTTCTTGTGGGAGATATATAACTGGGTCATGCTGACTTGATCAAACTTTCAGGTGCTCTGCTTTATGATTGGACAGTTTAATCCTTTGCATTTAAACTATTTATTAATAAGGAAGAATTAGCTATTGCCATTTTGTTGGTTTCTGTTATTCTTATTCTTTTGTATATTGTCCCGCTTTTTCTATCTTTCTTGGTATTTTGTTCATTTTGTATATTGATATGCTTTAATTTCTGTCTCATTTTATTTTGGATAATTTCTATAGATATTTACACCTATGTGATTATCTGTATTTTACATATTTTATGACTGATTTTAAACTGACAAGCTCAATTGCATACAAAAATTTCATACCTCTCCTTATCCTCTAATTTATTTTATTGTTGCTACAACTTACTTCTAACCATTTTATGCATCTTTTAACATATTAATGTAGTTTTTGTCTTTTAACTTTCATACTATAATTAAAAGTGATTTAACTACAATTCAGTACTACAGAGTTTTGTATTTGCCAGCATGCTTTCTCCCTTAAATGATTCTCGAGAATGGTTCTTTTATGCAACTATTTGCTTTTCCGTTTTCTCCTGAACTTCAAGAACTCCTTTTATCTTTTATTTTTTGCAAAAAGATCTGTAAAAGCAGATCTAGAAGTGATTAACTCTTTTGACTTTTGTTTATCTTGCAAGAGCCTTATCTCTCCTTTATTTTTGAAGGTCAGTTTTGTTGACTGTGTATTGGTTGACAATTCTTTCTTTCTGACACTTTAAATATGTCACCCCACTCCCTGTTGGACAGACAGGACTCCTGGAAAAAAATAACATTAATTGTCTTATGAAAATTCTCTTGTAAGTTAAAAACCACTTTTCTCATGCTCTTTTCAAAATTATCTTTGATATTTGACAACCTTATTTTAATGTCAGTTGGTATGGAAGTGAATATTATAATTTATGTATTGTATTTATGTATTGTATTTTTCTATATGTTCTATCTCTGTTTAAATTCCTACATTTTTGGATTTTTCATTATAGTGAAAACCTTCATGTGAATTATTTTAATTATTCGTCAGTTAAATAATAGAGTTAATCTCTAGAGATTTAGCTTTTTCTGTAGTTGGCTTAGAACATCTATGTGGTTCTTAATTTCAGAGAGGCACCTGTGCTTGTCATTACTGACTGGCCTCATCCAGGAGAAGGTCCCAAGTGATAAACCTGGCCAAGAATTCTGGAATCCCTAACAAATTATTTCCTCACTAAGGAAAAGCAAGCAGCTGTGGGTTTTATCTTCTCACTGTACTGAGGTAGGGAAAAGCCAGATTTCAAAGGCATATACTAATCTAAATTCTTAATTCCTCACCTCCAACCCAGCCAGATGACTAGAATTCACTGGACTCACGGGGCTGGAGAGATGGCTCAGTGGTTAAGAGCGCTGACTGCTCTTGCATAGGACCCAGGTTCCATTCCCAGCACCTACATGGTGCTAAGAACCATCTTTAACTCCAGTTCCAGGGGAATTCAATGCCCTCTTCTGACCTCTGTGACATTGCATGACAGGGGCACCAACCTACATGCAGACAGTACACTCATACACATTAATAATAATAATAATAATAATAATAAATAAATAAAAAATAAAAAATCCCTGGCGTAGTGGTGCATGGCTTTAATCCTAGCACTCAGGAGGCAGAGGCAGGCGGATCTCTGTGAGTTCAAGGCCAGCCTGGTCTACAGAGTGAGTTCCAGGACAGCTGGGGCTACAGGGAGACCCTGTCTCAAAAAGACAAAAAAAACCCAAAAAACAAAAAACAAAAAAACTAGAGTTTCCAGTCAGAAATATTAGGCCACTAGACAGGTGAACTGTTTTCCCTGTAGGTGAGTCTGGAACAGGTATCTTCCTGATCACATGCCAATCTGTTGGGAATAAGAATTCTGGTAGGAAATGTCCTAAAACTCCTTACAATTTGGTGAGTCTCAATTATTCCTTTGAGGCCCGAGACCCTTTCTAGTATGTTCTTGATTTTTCAAAAAGCACATTTATCTATGAGTTTGTTTACTTTGAATTTGGGTTTCTGTGTGAGGCAAGAAGGTCCAGGGCTTCTTACCTACATTCTTGCTTATGTCAACTCCCCAATATGCAATTATTTTAACTTCTTCCCCATACACTACTTAATATAACAGTAGCGGTAGATATTATAAGGAGGTGTATGTGGGTAACCCATGCCTTTAATCCCAGCACTCAGGACCTCATTTGACACAAGTGGATTTTTGTGATATCTAGACCATCCTGGTCTACAGATTGAGTCACAGGCTAGCTGAAGCTATAGGAAGATCCTGTCTCAAAAAAACAAACAACACCACAACCAACAATAACAACAACAACAAAAAAAACCCGAGCAACATAAATTATGAAAATGTTTTGGAGTTGCATTAATTAAAACTTTTTTCACTTAGTTTGCTACTACATTTAGAGTGTTGAGTTTACAGATGCACACTTTGTTGTTGAAACTCTAACAATGTGAAAAGGTACTTTATAATTTAAGAGACTAATTACTATTGTTTTATAAGAAAGGCTGAAAATTGAGATGGGGGACTAAAAAGAATTTTTAGAGAAGCTGAATTTCTGTATTTTAACCTAGTGATAGTTAATTACAAGGGTATTTGCTCTGTAATATTTTTTGTTGTATATTTTGAAATCAGGGAGTCCTCCAATGTTGTTATTTTTAATATTATTTTGACAATAATGAGTATTTACATTTTTTATGGATTTTAAAATCAGCTTGTCAGTTTCTACAAGGAAGACAGCTAAAAGTTGATAGGTATTGTGTTGAATCTGTAGAGTAATATTAATTCTTCTAATCAATGGATAAAGGTTGCCTTCCATTTATGTTGGTGTTATTAATATCTTTAAACAATGTTTTATAATTTCAATGCATATGGATTTTATTTCTTTTGTTAAATTTATTCATTCATTCTATATATTTTCATTTTAGTAAATAAAACATTGAACAGTTTCTTAACTTTACATATTTTTCATTGTCATTGTATAATGTTATGATTTGTTTCTGTATATTTTTCTTCTTTAACCTTGAATTTGTTCCTTAAGATTTGTTCCTATAAGATAATGTCTTCTCAAAACAAAAATATTTTTCTTCTTTTTTTTTTTACCAGTCTAGATGATTTTTTTCTTCCTTTTATTACCTAAGTGCCCTGTATAGACTTTCTTGTGCCATGCTGAATCCAAGTGAGGAAAGATTTCCTCTTACTGATTAGGAGAAAACTTTCAGTATTTCATTTTTAAGTATTAATGTGGATTTGCCATAGACAACATTACTTTAGTTGTGAACACTCTTTTCTGTTCTAATATGTTGAATGATTTTTTATAATGGGTGGGTATTAAGTTATTAAATTTTCTCAAATGATTTCTTTGCTTTTATTGGACGATCATCTCATCTCTGTCCTTTGTTCTACGGTGTATAACTTCAAGAAATTTTTAAGCTAAACTTCCACTGGGCATATAGAAACATAGTCATGGTGTGTAAATCTTTTTCTATGTAGCTGAATTTGGTTACCTAGTATTTTGTTGACTATTTTCTGTGAATATTCATAAAGGATATTAGCCTCTACTATTATGATTTATTTATTTAAATTTGCCATCAAAGTAATACTGAACTTATACAATGAAGGATAAGTGTTACCCCTTCTGCTTTTAAATTTTTCAAATTCTATTTATTTATATGTAGTGTATGCACACCTATGCACAAAAGCATGCTGTGTGCAGGTCAGAGGACAACTTGCAAGAGTTGATTCTCTCCTGAGATCCTAGAGGATCTATCTCAGGTCGTCAAGCTTGGCACCAAACACCTTTATTCACTGAGCCATTTTGTTGCCCCCTCCATCTTCTGTTTTCTAGGAAAAATTTCTAGGAAAAAATCTATATGGTAGAACCAGTGAAGCCATTCAAGCTTTACTTTGTGGGAAATTTTTGACCGCTAACTTAATCTGTTTACTTAGGATATAGTCAGTCTTTTAATTCTTCTTATGTCAATTTTGTCAGTTTCAGTATTTAAAGGTATTGTGGATACTTGCATAAACAATATGGATCTCTTCTCAAAATTTGCCTGGGTTGTTTAGAACAGGTAATGGTGCACATACCTCAGAAGAGTCCAGATCCCATCCTGTTCTGAAAATAGCTTGACTGAAAGAGCAGGGAAAGGAGACTAGTCTAGGTTTTTATGGTAGTTAGAGAGTGAGGTTTCAGCGGGGCTTCTCCATGAGACAGGGTCCTGTACGCTGTGGTCATCCCCTTCGTATCCCCTTAGGGAGTCTGTGCTTTCCCCTCAGCTTGCCCAAATGTGAGGTAGATGAGAAAGAAGGACTGAAATTAGAATGTGTCAGTAATCAAAGGTCAAAAAGTTTATAAGGTTTTCTAATGGTTTAATGATCATAATAATTAGACGTTCTTAGAATGTTACTCCACATTTAGTAAAATTCATTAAAAGATTAGCTTTACAAGACAAAAAACTATAGTCAGATTTATTACCAGATTAACATTACAAGACAAAAAAGTATAGTCAGACTTATCTAACATGTTTTCATATCATTGTTTAGAGTATTCTTTTATAATCCCTTAAAATTTTATTTGCAAGATTAGAAATGTTTTGCTCTCTTGGGCTGGAGAGATAGCCTAGCGGTTAAGAGCACCGACTGCTCTTGCAGAGGACCCGGGTTCGATCACCAGCACCCACATAGCAGCTGAGAACCGTCTGTAACTCCAATTCCAGGAGAACCCCAGTTCCAGGGGAATCCGAGACCCTCTTCTGACCTCCGCTTCTGACCTCCGCGGCATTGCACGACACGGGTGCACAGACCTACATGCAGACAGTACATTCATACACATACAAAAATAAATTAAAAAATATTAAAAAAAGAAATGTTTTGCTCTTTCACATCTGATTCTCTCTCTCTCTCTCTCTCTCTCTCTCTCTCTCTCTCTCTCTCTCTCTCTCCTTTGCTGTCTCTTGCTCATGTTTTCTTCTTTCTGTTCAAATCATCTGCTGGGCCCTTCTAATGAAATTTTATTTTAGCTACTAATTTTCCAACCTTACAATTTCTATTTAGCTTTTTTTAATAATTCCTCTCTTTATCAGTATTTACAGGTTGCAAATATACCACGTTCCTAGTTTTTCCAGCTCTTTAGAAATGGTTTATCAGCTGGGTGTGGGCATAGTAACATGTGCTCATCATAGTCCCAGCTACAAGGGAGACTGAGGCAGGAGAATAGCTTGAACTCAGAAATTAATAGAAAATTCTTCCTTCTAAATTAAGTAAATACATGAATGCTTCCTTTGTTTATTTAACATATTTGCTCAATTTATTTAAAATGTTTATCTTGCAAATGCCACCAAAAATGTAAGGAAAGAGGAACCATATACATTGCTAGTGGAAATTTAATCTGGTAGAGTCACTATGGAAATCAAATGGATATTCCTTAAAAATCCTACAAATGAAACTATACCATTCTGGGTATGTATTCAAAGTAGTCTAAGCAGTATGCCACAGAAGTACTTGCAACATCCACGTTTACTACTGCATTATTTATAATAGGCAAGATCTGGAACCAGTCTAGATGCCTATCAACAATGAACAAGTAAAGAAAAGGTGTTACACGTATGCAGTGGAGGTTTATTCCACTATAAACAAGAAGGAAATTATATCATTTATAGGAAAATGAATGAAACTAGAGATCGTTGTGTTAAGTGAAAAAATTCAGACTGAGAAAGACACATATATGTAGAATGTAAATTAAATATAAGATGGAATATAAAAATGGAAGGATTATAAGAGGAAGGAGGGCAGCTAAAGAGGGGGAACAAGAAAGGGCAATTGGAGAGAAATCCACACTACAGCCTATTTTGTCTCATGTGGAATCTAAAGACACACACACACACACACACACACACACACACACACACACACTGTAAGCAGAAAGGGCACTATCAAGGGAAGGAAAGGAACACCCAGAGGCAATAGGAGGGTTGGAGATAACAGGAGAAGTCAGAATATAAGCAAAGAACAATGGTGCATTAAAATGAAATAAAAGCCATGACTTTGTATAACTAAAAGTAGTAATTACGTTTAAAAATAAAATAATTTGTCGTGTAAGTCCAATTTCTATTGTTCTTTGGGGATAGTTTCCTTTTTGCCTTTGGCCCTTATACAAAGACTATGCTTTTTAATTTATTTTCTGTGTATGCCATATATTTTTGTTTTTGAAAACGGCATTTTAAGTAAAATTATGTAGCAACTCTTGAAATAAGTCTCTTAGGTTTTATTGTTGCTGTTTGTTGTTACTTTCTCTTTATTTGGTGACTTTTCTGATCTAATTCTATAAAATGTATGTTTTGGTCCGGTGTGGTCACTAAAATCTCTGCTTGGTTGGTGTAGTGACCAGTGGTGATTTTTTTTTTTTTTTGAGATAGGGTCTCCCTTTATTCCCAGCTGGCCCCGAGCTCGAAATGTAACCAGGCTGGCCTTGAACTCACAGAGATCCACCTGCCTCTGCCTCCTGAATGCTGGCATTAAAGGCGTGTGCCACCACTCCCAGAGAAGTGATTTTCTTTTTTCTTTTTTTTATATTTTTTATTTTATTTATTTATTTATTTATTTATTTATTTATTTATTTATTTATTTTTATGTGTACGAGTGTACTGTCTGCATGTAAGTTGGTGCACCCGTGTCGAGCAATGCTGCGGAGGTCAGAAGAGGGCGTCATATTCCCCTGGAAATGGAGTTAAAGACGGTTCTTAGCCGCCACGTGGATGTTGGGAATCAAACCCAGGTCCTCTACAAGAGCAATCAGTGCTCTTAACCGCTGAACCATCTCTCCAACCCCAGAAGTGATTTTCTTAAACACATGATGCCAATGTCTACCAGCTTTTCTGAGGAATTACATGTGACCACTGAGGGATACTGGAATACTTACTTAGATATTAACAAGTTTCTTAGCTTCCTGCTTGTAGAGAGTCACGAATTCATCCTGAAGTGAAAGCTTAAGACAGTTTTCTAGTCTTTATTGAGCACAAGAACAGTCCTGGGCTTTGCACAAAGCCCTGTGCACGCATTTGGTTGTCTAGATTCCTGATAGCATATTGAGGTGTTCAAAGCCCCCTTTGAGAATCTCACCTTGGCTTTACCAATAACACTCCTCTATTTAGCCTAGTGATTACCCCCAATGTTAGCCACTGCCTGAGTGGCTCTAATTGCCTCTAATTCAAGAAGATTTTCTACC
The DNA here is from genome assembly GCA_009823505.1 of Rhizomys pruinosus. Lineage (NCBI taxonomy): Eukaryota > Metazoa > Chordata > Mammalia > Rodentia > Spalacidae > Rhizomys > Rhizomys pruinosus. Next base: position 2,602,175 of record VZQC01003052.1, read on the forward strand.
TGGAAAAACTGCTAGTTTGATAAAGTTATGCTTTCACTTGAGGCCTCCATGGATCAAATAATGAAAATTCCTGGGAATACTTTTGTTGTTGTTGTTTTCTTTTTATTGACATTTTGTATATTTCATACATCATTTTTCATTCCAGTTTGGGTACATTCCCTGCTCCCTGCCCCTCCCCCACCCCAGTTTATGTATTCTGCCATACATGTCTTGCATCTTTCTCTCAGTGTTTCCAAGGATTTTTTTCATCAGAGGTCTGTTGTTTTGAGCAGAATTTAACTGTATCAGTCAGTTCTTTGACCCAGCCCTTATGTTGTTGTTCTCTCACCTTTATATTACTCCAAATTATGCCTGTTTAAACAACACGTGTATCAAAATTGTGACCTTTGGGAATAAAATGTATGTTAATTCCAAAATATGTTTTGGGGTTCACTATTTTTCCTTTTAATTTTATATTACTCTAGAATATGAATACATATCTTCCACCCCAATATGGTAATTACAATGTCTGAATATAAGTGGTAGGTTGATTCTAGAGCCCATTAAGAGATTCACATTATAACACCACAGATGCTTTCAGATACAAAGAAATATAATAATAAAGTTGCTCAGGTTGCCTGCCAACTCGGGATTTGGTGTCAGCATCCATATATGAGGGAAACCATTTGCCTTATTTTTCTGGGTCTGTGTTACTTCACTTAACATAGTATCTTCTAGTTCCATCCATTTACCTACAAATTTCATGATGTCATCTTTCTTTACCACTGCATAGAACTCAATTTTGGGGCTGGAGAGATGGCCTAGCAGTTAAAAGCACCGACCGCAGTTACAGAGGACCCGGGTTCGATCCCCAGCACCCACATGGCGGCTGAGAACCATCTGAAACTCCAATTCCAGGAGAACTCCAGTTCCAGGGGAATCAGAGACCCTCTTCTGACCTCTGCGGCATTGCACGACACAGGTGCACAAACCTGCATGCAGACAGTACATTCATACACGTACAAAATATAAAATAAAATAAAAAGAACTCAATTTTGTATATGTACCACATTTTCTCTATCCACTCATTGGTTGAGGGGCACTCGTGTTGGTTCTAGCTCTTCACTATTGTGAAAAGAGCTGCAATAAGCCTGGCTGTGCATGTATCTCTGAGATAGGATGAGTCTTGTGGATATATACCCAGGAGTGGTATGACCTGGTCAAGTAGAAGGCTCATTTTGAGTCTTTTAAGGGCTCTCCACACTGCTTTCCATAGTGGTTGTATGAGTTTACATTCCCACCAGCAGTGAATGAGTGTTCCCCTTTCCCCACAACCTCTCCAACATTTGGTGTTTTTTGTTTTCTTAATCTTGGCCAGTCTTATTGGAGTGAGATGATACCTTAGAGTGGTTTTAATTTGCATTTCCTTAATTATTAATGATGGTAAACATTTATTAAGATGTTTCTCAGCCATCTTTACTTCCTTATTGGTGAAGTCTCTGTTCAGCTCTTTACTCCATCTTTTGAGTAGGTCATTTATTTTCTTACTTCTTTGATTTTTTTTGTTTGTTTTTTACTTCTTTGTTTTTTAAGTAGTCTATATATTCTGGATGTTAATGTTCTGTCAGATGTCTCAGCAGTGAAGGTTTCTCCCAGTCTGTAGGTTTTCTTTTCATTTGTTTGATTGTTTCTTTAGCTGTACAGAAGCTTTTGCGTTTGATGAGGTCCCACTTGTCCATTGTTGATGCTGTTGACCTTATTTCCTGTGCAGGTGCTGTTTGGTTTAGAAAGACTTTTCCTATGCCTATGTCTTGTAGGTTGCTGCCAACTTTTTCTTCTATCACTTTCAGGATTTTGGGTTTCAGGTTGAGATCTTTGATCCACTTGGAGCTATTTTTGTACAGGGTGAAATGTAGGGGTTTAATTTTGTTCTTCTATAAATGTTGATCCAGTTTTGCCAACAGGTTTTTGTTGTGTTGTACTGTCTTTTTCATTTAGTTCCAGGAATGCTTTTATTTCATTCTTTATTTATTCCCTGACCCACTCATTATTCAGGATTGTGTTGTTTAGTCTCCACGTGTTCTTGTAGTTAGTAGGGCTTATCCTGGTGCTAATATTGAGCTTTACTGCACTGTGGCCTGATAGAATGCATGAAATAATTTCAATCCTTTTGTATCTGTTGAGATTTATTTTGTTTCCCAGTATATGGTCGATTTTGGAGAATGTACCATGGGGCACTGAATAGAAAGTATATTCTCTGGTGTTTGGGTGGAATATTCTCTAGATATCTGTGAGATCCATTTGGTGTATTGTATTGTTCAGTAATGATGTCTGTCTGTTTATTTTTTTGTCCAGTTGACCTATCTAAGGGACTCAGTGGGGTATTGAAGTCCTCCACTATTAGTGTGTTGGGATTAATCTGTGTCTTGAGGTCCTGAATTATTGTGTTTATAAAGTTTGGTGCACCAGAGTTTGGTGCATAAACATTTAAGATTGTGAAATCTTCCTGGTTAATTGTTCCATTGGTAAGGATATAATGGCCCTCTTTGCCTTTTCTGATTACTTTTACTCAGGTCTATTTTGTCTGATATTAGAATAGCAACTCCTGCTTCTTTTTTGGTACCATTTGCTTGGAATATTTTTTTTTCCATCCTTTCACTCTAAGGTGGTGTCTGTCCTTGCAGGTGAGATGGGTTTCTCATAGACAGCATATAGATAGGTTCTGTTTCCTAATCCATTCTCCCAGTCTATGTCTTTTGATTGGGGAGCTTAGACCATTAATATTTAAGGTTATTATTGATAGATGTGTGTTGTTTCCTTTCAACTTATTTTTTGTTTGCATTCTTGGTCTAGGTTTTCATTTGCTCCTATGCTTTTGTTAATTTCTCTCTTTTTTTCTTCTTTATTTTTTCATTTTATAACAATAAGTAATAATTTATGAGTACAAGCATCTTTCATGTAAAACCAATTTGCAAGCAGTTGTGCCCAAACCCACACAGCCCAAGGGTCCCACCATCCAGCTGGGGGGGCTTGTATGTACAATCAAGTTGTTCAAATAAGTGTCCAGTCTATATTGCTGTAGTTTCACCATTCACCCCAATCGCAGCCCTTACATTCTACCACACCCCCTATTCCACAGATTGTTCTCTAGGCTCAGAAAAGGGGCACAGGTGGATGAGAAGCAAAACACTCTACTTTCTTTGGAGCTGTCATTTTGAACTCTGGTCAATTCTGGCTGTTTCCTTTCATGGGCTGACAGTTTGTCCAGGAATAACCATTCAGTCCTACTAATGAAGCACAAGCAATTAGATATATAGGTATTTAAATAGTACTAATTGTTATGGTAAGTTACTTTGGTATAGACACAGAAGTTTGGATGGTATGTTAATCCATGAATTATGTTTTTCTGTAAAATATGACAGGGTCTTACTGTGGCTTATAACATCTCCTAACCACTAGAGGATGTAAGCTTGTGGCATCAGCCATGGGTTATTCCTCCAAGGAGAGAGCTAATAGCCAATTAGATTTGGGATATACAGACATATGGCTGCCACTGTTGCACAGTATTTCCAGGCAGGTGAGGTGTAGCTGGTGCTGATGGAGGAGTCTTGCTTGACTCAAGGAGACCTGTACTTGCTTTATTGGTTTAGTGGCCTTTGGTAACACTCTCTGTTATTCCAGAGACCAACTGTACACTTGCAAGTGTGGTCTCAATACATCTTTCCCATGCTTACATCAGGTCTTCGACAGCAGGGACTTATCACCTCTCTTCTTGCAGGTATCCCAGTTTA
>VZQC01003052.1:2611086-2714989 GCA_009823505.1 Rhizomys pruinosus
CCTACAGTTATGTTTTTATTAGTTTCTTTTCCTAGGTGTTTGAGGATTGTTTCTCCTCTCTTCTGCCCTTTGAATTGCTTCAAGTATTTTATGAAGAGTTGGTTTTCTGGACATGTATTCTATCATCTTGTTTATGTCATGGAAGATTTTTCTCTCTCCTTCAACTATAATCGACCTTTTTGCTGGATAAAGTATTTTGGGTTGGTATCCATAGTCCTTTAACACTGGGAATGCTTTGCTCCATGTTCTTCTTGCTTTCATGGTTTGTGCCAAGAAGTCAGTTGTAATTCTGATGGGTTTCCCTTTGTATGTGACTTGTCTTTCTTTTGTAGCCTTCAGAATTTTGTCTTTGTTTTGGGTGTCTAGCATTTTAACTGTGATATGGCATGGGGTGTTTCTTTTCTGATCTTGTCTATTTGGAGTCCTACGTGCTTCTTGTATTTGTATGGGTTTGTCTATTTTTAGTTTTGGGAAATTTTCATCTATTATTCTGTTGAAGATCTGATCAATACTATTCTCTTGAGATTCTTCTCCTTCCTCTATTCCTATGATGTGGAGGTTTTGTCTTTTCATAGTGTCCCATATTTCCTGGTTGTTCCACTTTTGTATATTTTTAAATTTTTCATATTCTTTATTTGAGCTTTTTAGTTGCTCTGTGTTATCTTCCAGATCTGATATTCTTTGTTCTGCTTCCTCCATTCTACTTCTGAGGCTTTTTCCTTTCCTTTCTTCTTGATTGAATGAGTGGTCTATTTCCTTTTTCATTTCATCCTGTGTTTTCTTTAGTATTTCCATTTCCTTTTTGAGCTTCTCAATCTCTTCTTGGTGCTCCTTACTTCGTTGGTTGGCTTCCTTTTTCAGTGTTTCTACTTCCTTTCAGCGTTTGTTTTTTCTCCCTCTAGTTCTTTCTGGAGTTTGTCAATCTCTTTCTTTAGTTCTTTCCGAAGTTTGTCATTATATCCCTCTAGAACCTTTTTGAGTTTTTCATTCTCTCTTTTTAGTTCTCTGAATTCTTCTTTATTTTCTTTACTTTCTCTGCATAGGTCTGCAATTATTCCTCTAATATTTGTTCCTTGGGTCACCTCCGGGGGATCCCATTGTAGCTATCTCTTACAGGTTTGGTCGAGCCCGGTGCGGGATTATCCTGCACCTTTCCCATGTTGTCCCTTCATCGTGTCCTTGGCATGTGGGTTTCCCTTTTGTGATTCGAGTCACAAATGTCTTTTCACTATCTTAGTGGCTGGTTTTGCTTGCCTGCCTCCTTCCAATGCTTTTTTTTTTTTCTTTCCTCCTCCTCATTTATGGAGTGTTGACTTGTCTGGGTTTCAGGCTTTGGCCGGGGAGGGGGGTGGTATGTACCTGTCTGGAGTGACTTTCAGGCTCCTGTGCTTCAGGGGCCCACCCACACAAAGACACAGAGGCACTGAACCTGGCACCACTGGCTGCAGAAGTGAAGGGAGCTCCACCCAGGCAGCCACCCCCTACAAGGGTTCAGAGTTGAGACCCTTTTCCAGCAACCAGAAGCCAATCTACCCTAAAATCTACCTGTCTGGAGCAACTTCTGGGCTCCTGTCTAATTTCTCTCTTCAGTTGCTCGGGGATAGTTGCTCCTTTCCTTTGTTCTTTGAATTGCTTCAAGTATTTTCTGAAGTGTTGGGTTTTTTCACATGTGTTCATTTTCTTTATGTCATGAAAGATTTTTTTTTCTTTCTCCTTCAACTATAATTGACATTTTTGCTGGGTATAGTAATTTGGGTTGACTTTTAAAGTCATTTAGCACTGGGAATACTTTGGTCCATGTTCTTCTTGTTTTCATTGTTTGCACTGAGAAGTCAGCTGTAATTCTGATGGGTTTTCCCCCTTATATGTAACTTGTTTTTCTCTTGTAGCTTTCGGTATTTTGTCTTTGCTTTGAGCATCTAGTATTTTAACTATGATATGGTGTGGAGAAATTCTTTTCTGGTTTTGTCCATTTGGTGTTCTATGTGCTTCTTGTATTTGTATGGATTTGTCTTTTTCTCAGTTTGGGGAAATTTTCTTCTATTATTCTGTTGAAGATCTGATCAGTACCATTGTCTTGGGATTCTTCTCCTTCCTCTATCCCTATGATGCAGAGGTTTGGTCTTTTCATGGTGTCCCACATTTCCTTATTGTTCAACTCTTGGGGTTTTTTTTTTTTAATTTTTCATAATTTTTACTTGAGGTTTCTAGTTGCACCATGTTATCCTGTCGGTTTGATATTCTTTTTTCTGCTTCATCCATTCTGCTTCTGGGGCTTTTCCCCACCCTTTCCTTCTGACTGGATGAATGTTCGATTTCCTTTTTCATTTTATCCTGTGATTTCTTCAGTATTTCCATTTTCTTTTGGAGCTTATCATTCTCTTCTTGTAGCTCCTTGCTATGCTAGTCACTTTTTTTTTCTTTCAGCCTGAGATCCTTTCAGTGTTTCCAATTCCTTCCGAAGTTTGTCATTCTCTCCCTCTAGTTCTTTTCAGAGTTTGTATTTCTCTTCCTTTAGTTCTTTTTGGAGTTTGTCATTCTCTTCCTCTAGTTATTTTTGAAGTTTGTTGTCTCTCTCTTTTGTTCTTTTTTGAGTTTATCATTCTTTCCTTATAATTCCTTCATGAGTTTTTCATTCTCTCCTCCTAGTTCTCTGATTTGTTCTTTATATTCTTCAATTTCTTTGAATATATCTACAATTGTTCTTCTAAGTTTGGTGTCTTGGTTTCCTTCCAGGGAGATCTCATTGTTGGGATCTTCTACAGGGCTGATAGAGTTCGGTGGGGATTTATTATGAGCTTTTCCTATATTGTTGTTTTTCCGTTGTGTCTGTGGCATGTGGATTTGTGTGGGGAGGGTTGTTTTGTTGTTTGTTTATTTGTTTGTTTGTAATCTGGTGCTAATCTCACATGTTAATACAGAGGACTGGTTGCTCACTCACTCTGCTTCCTGCTGGTTAAAATCACTGGCACTGCATCTGCTGGATCATACCAACCAGAGCACCAACAACTTATAGTCTCCACTACAGTACCAGTACCTTGTACATGCAGGGGTGGGGGTGTGGGGGGGTGTTACTCCTTAGGCTTGCCCACCAGTCTGCAGGCCTCCTGTCTGCCTCTCTATCCATGCACACAGTTCTTCACCTGGCCTGCCCACCAAGTCTGCAGGCCTCCTGTCTGCAGGCCTCCTGTCTGCCTCTCTATCCATGCACACAGTTCTTCTCTCTGCTCCCCAAAGTGGGGAGTCAATTCCCTTGCCCGGCAGCAAGGCTGCTCAGTGGTATCTCACCTGGCCTGCCTACTGAGTCTACAGGCCTCCTGTCTGCCTCTATATCCATGCACACTGCTCTTCTCTCTGCTCCCCGAGGTGGGGAGTTGAGTACCTGGCTTGGCGCAGCCTGGTATCTCACCTGGCTAGCCTGCTGAGTCTACAGGACTCGTGTCTGCCTCTCTATCCATGCACACAGTTCTTCTCTCTGTTTCCCGAGGTGGGAGGTCGAGTACCTCAGGAGCACTTTTTAAAATGTGTTTGACAATGTGATACATGTATTTTCTGAGTTTTCTCTATTACCCTTTTTGGTACCCTATCTCTCCTGCTGAAACCCTTCTTCTTCTCCAAAATATTCCTCCTGTTTTGATGTAGTTTTTAAAAGCTCTCTGGGTTGTATTCGTGAGCATAAATCAAGGCTTATTTGATGGAATATGAGCACCTTATCAGTGGCTATACTACTGAAGAAAGCGACCACCTCTCCTTCAGTACCCAGTAACTGCCCATATTCCTCTATTGAGGGATGAGGTTTCATGGGCCCTCTTCCCCATGCATAATGAAATGGTGATGGGTCAAGTCTTGTGCAGGTCTTATTTGGCTAACCAGAGCTGCAGTGAGCTTGTGTATACAATGGCCTTGTCATGTCTGGAAGGCATGGTTTCATAGCACTCCTCTCCAAACTCTAACCTCATTTTGCCCAGCACCCAACACACACACACACACACACACACACACACACACACACACACACACACCCCTATGGGTGACTACAAGTCTTCAGGTGTCTATATTTGCAAACTTTTGGTTGTTAAGTCTACTGTGGAGCTGGAAAGAGGAGGTAAGAACAAGGTGAGTTACAATACCACAGTGCCCATTGTTCTTACACATACTCTTTTTTCTTGAGTGAATTCTCCCAGATTGCTTTTCTTCTTGACTTAATTTCCCAAGCTCACAAAGGAAGTTAAACCTATTTTTGCCTGACTCTTCTTAGTTTTACATAGGAGATCGTGTTCTGTGGTCTTTATCCCATGCTTTGCTCCCTTATACCGTGTTGTGTTTTTGTGGGGGTAGCAAACTGTTTTGAGCCTGTGACACCCTTGTCTCAAGTTCTATTCGTCCCTTTAAAGTCTTATTTATGTGTGACCTGAGTGTGGCTTTCCTGAGACCATTGCCCTCTTTGATACTTTGGTACTCTTATAAAAGATTTTCCCTTCCACGTCTTTATAGAAGGAGGGCTAACAAATGGACTTAGACTCAATTCTTCTGAATTTGGGCTCTAACAGGCTTGGTGGTCTTAATTCCCAGCACTCAGGAGGCAGCAGGCAGATCTCTGTGAGATTGAGGCCAGCCTGGTCTACATAGTGAGTTTCAGGCCAGATAATGCTGTAAGAAACCTTTTCTCAAAAATACCAAAAAAAAAAAAAAAAAAAAAAAGAAAAGAAAAGAAAAGGAATTTATCATCTCAAAGGCAGCTCAAGGTAGTGAGCTGAATCACTCTCATTATTACTAAGTTCTTCCTTCTATTAAACCTAAGTCTTTGGCCTTCTTTTCCTCTGTGACCCTCTAAAATAAAGCTTTCATTATATCTGGGTGTTAACCCTTCTGCTCTCTATAGGCCTCCATCATAAGCCTCTCCAACTGTCCTTTCTAGCTCTGCTCTGGGGAGAATGCTGGTGCTTTGAGTCATAGACCAGCTTTGCTTGCTCTTTAACTGTCTGGCCTAACGACTCCCTATGGAAATCAAATTAGAGCTGAAAAACCTGGTGTGATGAATTAAATCTTCTTAAGAACACAAGAGATCTTAGTGTATTGTTTTTACCTCCCTCCCTGGGACAAGTGAATCTCTGGCCCAACCCCCTGGCCCCACAATGGGGCTGGGTGTTTTAAAACTCAAACATACACACATATACACACATAAGACTAGATTTAATTTATTGATTGATTTTGGGCAAAGGTTATATAGAATGTTATTAAGATGAAAATAAAATTCGAGTTACAGATTCATAAAATTTTAAGCCATAAAATCATAAGATTAGCTCTTATGAGATTATTAAATCCCCTCTCACCCTCATACATAGCAAGGTAGTTCAATCGTAGTCTATATAATCCTTGGTTGTTTTTAAATGATTAAAGCAGACACAATACATAACATACATATTAAATATCTTGAGGGATGACAAATCAATAGAACTTCTTTTACTCTTAAGCATTGACTTGATTGCTTAGAAACGTTCTGCCTATTTGCATTCTAGGTTTCCTCCTTTAAAGGATTCCGTCTGTGAACTAACCAGCATGATCTGCTGTTTGCTTGAATACATACATCAGAAGTCTCTCAAAGTAACATTTAAAGTCTTTCTTAATATTGCTTCATAAATGTTAACCATTCGATTTAAATGTTAAACATTCAATTTTTTTAAAGGGAAGATCAGCCTTGACTCTGTTACATGTCTTCATGTATGACCAGAGTGTTTCCCCTGACCTGTCTCTAACAACATACAATGAACCAGCTTCTTCATTGCCCAACACAGAGGAAGTCATATAAAGTAGAAAGAGAAAGCATGCTTGTGATCACAGTGACCAAAGGATTTGAAATAATAATTACACTAAATCATCATAACTTTTGCTTATTCACATTCCACACAGTGGAAATTACCCTTTCCTCCAGATTTTTCACTTACAACTCTTAACCTTAAAGAAACATGGCTTAAAAAGAAAGCAGACTTACAGGATGTGTATTTATTTTTTCTCTTTTAATGTCAGGTATAATGTGGAGACCATAAAGTTCCTATTTGGTGTTTTAATAGGTGAGATCAAGCACATGGCTATCTTGCCATAAGACAAATCTAATATGATATTGAAGAAAATATATATCATATATCACAGGTGATACCAATAAAATAAGTAACAGAAAGGGCATCTCAGTAAGTGTTGGAGGACACTCTGAAATTGTGCTAGTCTTGTAAGCACAGTAAGGAAGGAAGGCATTTTCCTCTCTAGCCAGTCCTGTACTTTTAGGGTATTTATGCTGCTGATTAGTCTAATGAAGTTAATTTTGAGGAAATTCTCTTTACTTGAGCCAAATCCAAGTTACAGTTTGTGGTACGAGCTCCTAAACGACGACAACGGCTGCCAACCCGAACTCATCACTTTTTAATAAAATTCCATGTTTGTGGCAGAATTAATACAAGAGAAATTCAGTGTCTGTTAGTTCTGAGTGTCGGTTTCCATCTCTGGTGTGGTTTTACATTTTCAGCTTCTTCCTTTTTATTTCTCTCTTCTCTACCATCAAAACCATGCCTTTGCATTTGTGTGCTTAATCAGATCCATCCTGAGATTTATTGTTGAGGATGTAGCTGACACAGAGAATCGGGGAAGGAGCATCCAAAGTATACAAAATGCAGACTATGTGTTTGCCCAAATTCATCTCATGTATTTAGTGTAGAATCATTAGTAGTGACTTTAAAATGTTTTTCAAAAGTAGACCCGATATTAGGGTAATAAAGGTAACTCTTGTCTTATAGCATGGTTCCTGTTTAGATGTTACATGGAAAAGCACTAAACCAAACTGAAAAGTTTGTATAACTGCAGTGGTTCTTTGGCTGTGGGCGCCATGATGCGCGGTAAATGTCTGCCTTCCACATAACACGTGATTTGGCTAGTGCGGCTGGGAGGAAAGGGCAAAAAGCATTTACAGAAGAACGTCAGTCTTAAGAACGATTGCTTAACCAGATCCGAAGTGTTTCAAGGTCTACCCACCCTGAACTCCCCCTCCCTTACAGAAATGCTAAGTAGGTATCTGGGAACCCAAGTTCCCTGTAGTAGGCACAGAATGTTTACAATGTTGTCAGGGAGTGAATGGCCTTTTACCACCAGTTCTCTGCATCTCTATTGGGCCTTCCCACAAGCCCTCAGAGCAAATGCCTCTCCTCTAGATACTACACAGCCAGCAGTAATGTCTAGACTCTCTTGCTCTCTCTGACCCTCGGATTCTCTCCTACCAATAGCTACAACAAGACAAAACAAAAGTCCTCTAAATAACCATCTGGCTAAAAGCCAGCAGGTAAATCCTCTCATCTTAGACTCTTCTTTATTGGCAGGGACACTGAGCAGAGACAGGATTTTTATAAAAATGCTGTGCATCTCAGAAGCATTGTGCAGAAATAATCACACTGGAAAAAAAAAGCATCACCAACCCATAAAAGCTAAGCCATCAGGACCTCTGCTTGTGAAGGTTTGTTACATCAGTTGCCTCCTGAGGTAAAGTAAATCAGGAGGGGATGTTTGGGGTTAGCTCACTTGGTTTTTGGAAACAGGAGTACTCAATATAAGTCTTAATCTGGGGTTGCAGCTAGTCTCAGTAGATCACAGAAGCAGGCAAAGTTAAGAATTTTAGTAATTTATTTCTCCTCTGTTCATTTAGATTCTTTCAAACAACAGGAAAAACCTGTCGCTGTGTTTTGGAGACAGACTTTCAAGATCTAGACATCTTCCTCCCAAATATCCTGGGCCCGGACTGGTCCTCGCCCTGAACACAACCTTGGTCAATCCTCTGTCCTGCTCGTCTTGAGCACACCGGCCTCCCTGGGCTGCAGGTCCTTCACAAGACGGAAAACATTTACATCCATAGTCAAGGGAATTAATTTAGGGACATGGGATGAAGCTGAAATGTCAGCGAAAGAAATGGATTTGGGGAGGGGGTGTGTGCAAGCTTGGGTTAACGGTTCCAAGTCTAACGCAGCACTGAAACAGGTCTCTTTCTCTCAGAGTTGCCTCTTCCATTAGTATCATTCTGAAGCCAAGCCCGGGTGCTCTTGAAGACAAGGCAAAGCCACAGCCCCGCCCCTGTGGGTGTTTGAGTCCGGTGGTGTGGGCATTTCCGACCAGCCCCATCCCAAGCAGAGAATAGCAGGAAGTGCCTTCTGTCAGAGACTGTTTCCTCCGATGTCTGAAAACACCCACAGGCACCCATGCACGCTCGTGCGCACACTATGCATAAGCAGGCTCCGGCCAGGAGGTAGCTGCTGGTTCTTCTGGCCCCTAGGTTTAAGCCGAGAAAGAATCGGGTTGTTTAGGTGTGGCTGTGGGCATCGCTAGGACAGGCTGGGTGTGCCCCCCTCTGGCTTAATCCAAATCGATAGATATGCAACGACACTGCTTCACGCGTGTGACCCTCTTCTTCTTGGTGGGTGGCTGTAGCTCGGGACAGTTGAGCGTGACCATCATGGTAGTGAACTTCTTAGGCTTGCAGAAGGAGCAGGACTGGAAGGAGCCTTCCTCCTTCCGGATGTGCCTGGGAATGTAGAAGGAGTTGCACTGGCCGTAGCAGAAGCGGTTGATGACCGTGCGGCTGTTGCAGCCCTCCTCGTGGATCGTCTGCTTCAGTGGCTGTGTTTTGCACCAGTCTCGCTTCAGGTACTTGCGCTCGGTCACGTGCAGGGCTTCTTGGCTGGACTCCAGCACCTCCTCCCCCGGCATGGCGGTGCCCCGCCCCTGGCCCCTCCCCCGGTTCCTGGAGCCGGGCTGCAGTGGAGACTGAGTCTGCTCAGAGTCATTGTGCTGAGCCTTGTCCGGGGGCGGGATGGCCCCTTGAGATCCTTTCTTCTTCCCTTCAGCTGCCGGCAGCAGGGTCCCCAAAAGGAGAAGCAAAGCTCCTACGGTGTAGGCAGTGCGGCTCATTCTAGACAGGGGACACAGACAAGGGGAGACACAAGCAACGGAAACGTTCATTAACAAAAATTAATAATTGAACCTAACGTCCCATTATGGCACATATACACTCTTTGAGTTTCACTGACTTCTCACGGTATCTCTAGGAATTAGATTCTATTATTCCCCTTACTCTCTTAGCCATCAAACTGACTCCACACGGATCACACAGTCAATCAGCCAGGCCCAGTCTCTTCAACCCACCGACTCCCACAAGAATTCCATTCTGGCTTCTGACACAATTGTTTGTGACTTTGTATTGTGTTTACTTAACTGCATTTATTCTTGAACTTGACAGTTTGAGCTTTTCATTGTTGACCAGGCGTTGGAAAGAGAGACCAGGAAACCCGTGATGGGGAAGAGAATTTAAGAACACATGCACTGGATGGGAAGCCAAGAGATGCCTTGGGTCGTACTTAATGCTGTGAAGGACACTTCTCTACTTAAAGGTTTTTTATTTGTTTATTTTTATTTTTATTTATTTATTTTTATTTATTTATTTATTTATTTGGTCTTTTTGAGACAGGGTCTCCCTGTAGCGCCAGCTGGCCTGGAACTCACTCTGTAGAACAGGCTGGCCTTGAACTCACAAAGATCCGCCTGCCTCTGCCTCCCAAGTGCTAGGATTAAAGGCATGCGCCACCATGCCCAGCGTTTATTTTTATTTTGTATTAATGTTTTGCCTGTTGTGTGTTAGTGTGCCATATATATGCAATGCCTACAGAAGCCAGAAGAGGGCATTGGATTAAGTTACGGAGGGTTGCTGGCCACCTCGTGAGGGCTAGAAACCCGACTTTGGAGACCTCTGGAAGAGTGGCCAGTGCTCATAACTACTGAACCTTCCCTCCAGCCCCACCCTTCTAATTTTAAAGATCTCTCTCTTTCTCTCTCTCTCTCTCTCTCTCTCTCTCTCTCTCTCTCTCTCTCTCTCTCTCTCTCTCTCTCTCTCTCTCTCTCTCTCTCTCTCTGATCTGTGGGGATAGGGATGCCTAAAGAGGCCAGAAAAGAGCACTGGATCTCATGAAGCTAAAGGTAGTTACAGGCAGTTGTATGTGTGTGCTGCAGACAGAGCTGAGGTCTTCTAGAAGGACAAGTGCTCTTAACTGTCCATCTATCTTCCCAGCCTTTACGTTCTAATTTTTAAGTGGTAAAATATGTTACTTACCTATGTGGCTATATGTATGTAATGTATGTATAAATTTTTATTAATCATACTAATTGGCCAGACAGGCCTTTAATTTCTCTTGTTACTGTTTAAGTTAGTGTACAGAATAACGAGTTTCATTATGAATTTTCATCCGTACTTGTCACTGTTTTCTTGCTTGTATTTGGCTCCCCGACTGCTTTCTTCATCCTTCTCCCTATAAATAGTCCTGCTTTCATGTCATGTTTGTGTGTGTGTGTGTGTGTGTGTGTGTTTAAATCTAAAGTAGGGAAAACATTTTCAAGATAGAAAAAATGGCACAATAGAATAAATATGTGCAAATATTTACATTAACACATGTCATAGGCATGTTGAACAAATTAATAACAAATAATTATTGTGAGCAAGTCTAGACTCAGACACAAGTCACATTTGGCAAGGGTATAAATAAATAAATCAATAAACCAAAACCTGAATAAAAAACAACAACAACAACAGAGCAATGCAGGTGGAGAGACAGTGAAATGAATGGAGGGAACAGAGCAACTGAGAGAAAAGTGTTCTTCTATGGGTTGGGTTGACTAGGGAGGGCCAGGCAGACAGGAGGGAAGGAAAGAGAAGCAGGATTCTGCTGGGAAATGTCTCCTTGGCCTGAACAGTGGGCGGTCATCCCAGGTACAGTTAAAATGTGGATTCTCATTCAGTCAGTCAGCCTTTTAACCAGCTTTGAGTAGTAAGGCCTGTAACATTTGTGGGCATCCAGCATACTAGGAGTTACTAAAATGTGGGAAGATTTTCTTTTCAATGAATACAGTTTCATATCCACAGCATGCTAACCTGAATCCAAGGCGCCCTTTGCCCAGTCCTTATGGACACAAGAACACAGCTATGAAGTACCTATTTTCTTGCCCTTCTGAATACCAGTATTGTACATGATAACCACTAAATGAAAACTAATACAACCTTAGTCCCCAGGAAGCCAGAGAAGTTGTCATTCTTATTTAGCACAATTATCTTTCAAAGACCAAAGCAGAGTAGGATGCATCTTCAGTACAAGTCAACCTCCAGCAAGTAAAGACCATTGAACCCTAAGGCTAATGTCAAACTGAGATCCTTGAATGTTACATTAAAATATCCTTAAATGTCACCATTTTTTCCAATAATAACCTAATACTTTGGGCAAGTTCAAGTTTGGAGGTGATAATGTGACATTTAATTCATGTTCTAAATGTAGGCACTCTGGCTTTTGTCAGTTTCTGTTTCAACATCACTGTTTTTAAACAGAGCCTTGTTGAGCACAATAAAAAATTAATTTCTTTGATTTTTTTTAATCACTCATGAAAATACTCCAGTTATAAAATAGTACTGACTTTCTCCAGAGATCAGGATAACTTGAGCCATGGCTTTTCTATCACCCAGGAAAATACAGTTTGAATTTGAAATTTTTTCACAAGTTTCTTGCTGATCTCAATTCAGGGCCAGGATCTAAAATAGAAGGCCAAATCTAAAATGAAAGTCATTCACTGCCCATTTCAAAAGAAGAGTGGAACCATTCTACTCATCTTCCTCCACACATTCTAAAAACTCCAGGCCAAGAACTTCAGTATCCATAGTTACAGAAGCCAACCAGGGGTGACTGTGGATGCGTGTTGACTACATATGACCGTTCACATCATAAGACCATATGGTTCTACAAACCTCTATCCAAAACATGTCATTTTGTTTTTTCCAGACCAACTCGGGGCCTTTTATATGCTGAACTTTTCTCATTGGGCTGATATCTACTCTGAGAGATGATTAGGGTTTATCATCTCACCCTCTCAGTGCCTGCCACAGGAGAGGTGTCCATGAGCATTTGTTAAATGAATGAGTATTATACCACCAAGATTTGACATAGTTTCTGTTCCTTGCATTGTGAAACAACTTCACGGGCGTCCAGGAATGGAAGAACTAGCTGCAGCTCTTTTGCGTCACCCTCTGCAGGGCAGCCCCTTTCTAGCCTGAGAGCTTCCTAATGCTTGTCTTTCTTCTAGGAAAATTTAAGATATTCCCAACTCATTGTTTCATCCCATTCAGGATGCTATTGATTTTATTTTAACCTAGTGATAAAGCAATACATTTAAAATTAGTGGACTATGTTTTGAAGTTTAATTTGGACAAACTTCCTATCCTATGCAAATGCTGTAGACCCTCTAAGCCAAAGGAGGTACCATTTTTCTTTAAAGAAAAGTCAAGGGGCTGGAGAGATGGCCTAGCAGTTAAGAGCGCCAACCGCTCTTGCAGAGGACTTGGGTTCGATCCCCAGCACCCACATGGTGGCTGAGAACCATCTGAAACTCCAATTCCAGGAGAACTCCAGCTCCAGGGGAATCCGACACCCACTTCTGACCTCCGTGGCATTGCACGACACGGGTGCACAGACTTGCACGCAGACAGTACATTCATACACATACAGAAATAAATAAAATTAATTAAAAAAAAAGAAAAGTCAATTATTTTTAAACCAAGATTTATTGGTATATAAAGTGAATGGTTTTTCTTTTTTTTTTTTTTAATTTTTTGTTCTTTAAAAGTCTATAAGATTTGTTGTGAAGCTTTCCTGTTCTTAAACTTTTTCACAAAAACAGTCAAAACCCACTTTAAGAACATCAACCAACAGGAAGCACAGCCATGCTCTCACTCCTGTAGAATGACCAGGGGACTTCTGGCTGTTTCCTTTGAGTAGCAGGGAGTGGGAAAGAAGGAAAAGCAGAGCTGGAGCTGGGCCCTGCCAGTCACTGTGCTCACCTGCCCAAGTGCTCCCCACCTCCAAGAGCTGGGCCCTGCCAGTCACTGTGCTCACCCGCCCAAGTGCTCCCCACCTCCAAGAGCTGGGCCCTGCCAGTCACTGTGCTCACCTGCCCAAGTGCTCCCCACCTCCAAGAGCTGGGCCCTGCCAGTCACTGTGCTCACCCGCCCAAGTGCTCCCCACCTCCAAGAGCTGGGCCCTGCCAGTCACTGTGCTCACCCGCCCAAGTGCTCCCCACCTCCAAGCTAGTCTTGATGATTCAGTCAAGTAAATAGGGATTTTTACTCTTGAAATCATAACTCTACTTCCACCAAATGATTTGGATTTTTAAAATTTCACTAATATGCTGAAGATCAAGAAGATGGGACTTCCTTAAGGACAATGCTTTTCCACATCAGCCCCTAGCAGGATTCTGCATAACCCTAAATCAAATCCAAATGCTGATCCAAATTTAGGTTGTTTTGACTCACCACCCTTGTCCTGCTGCTAACTTCATGGTGGTCTCCATTTATAAAATGGCCTATTCAAATTATTTCATTCGGCTGAATCCTATGAATCCAGGGTCCATCATGACACCTGACAAGTATCTCCCTTAGTTCTGTCTTGCAGAAAACATTATTCTTTATTTAAAACCCAGGCCTGGGGCTGGCTGGAGAGATGACTCAATGACTAAGAGCACTGACTGCTCTTGCAGAGGACCTGGGTTCAATTCCCGGCACCCCCATGGCGGCTTAGAACCCTGTTAGGCCAGGCGTGGTGGCACATGCTTTTAGAGTCAGAGGCAGAGGCAGAGGCAGAGGCAGAGGCAGAGGCAGAGGCAGAGGCAGGTGGATTTCTGTGAGTTCAAGGCCAGCCTGCTCTACATAGTGAGCTCCAGGCTATCTGGACTAAAGGGAGACCCTCTCTCAAAAAGATAAAAATAAAAAACCCAGCCTTAACATCCTCCAAGTTATGTGATCATATTTCATGGTGAGTTATCTCTACAACTCTTCTACACCAGCAAGCTTCGTTTCAGTCTTGTTTCTTTTGTCTTTGGCCATTGCCCTGCTCCAGTCCACTTGTCTCAGAGGACAAACCCTCCAAAAGTCTTCTCTGCCTCCCATTTTCCTTCCAGTTCCCCTTGAAGATCAAGAATAAACTAAAGGATGTGAACCCTCAGCAAGCTGAGCACACTCCAGGGGATGGATCCATACTGAAGAGTATTTGAGGAACACAAATTGGACTTGATGGACTTCAAAAAATAAAGAGGGTAAGGAGGTGGGTGAGAGGAAATGGAGTATTGTATGAAGTTGCCAAAGAATCAATATGAATATTTTTTTTTAGTTCTTATGTATACGAGTGTACTGCTTGCATGTAGGTAGGTGCACCCATGTCATGCAATGGTGTGGAGGTCAGAAGAAGGCATCGGATTCCCCTGGAACTGGAGTTAAAGACAGTTCTTAGCCACCATGTGGGTGCTGGGAATCGAACCCTGGTCCTCTGCAAGAGCAGTCAGTGCTCTTAACTGCTGAGCCATCTCTCCAGCCCCGCAGATATTATTTTAAAAAAGAATAAATACCCACAAGTAAGATAAGCCATATGAACCACCTCCAACCCTGGGGATTTACTGAGATTTTCACAAGAGTGCTAAGAACAGTCTTTGGATTCTGGATATTCAGAAATAGAAATGGTACATATGACCTGATTCCAACAATCTTAACATATCTGGGGATTCCAGGGCCAGCTCCTTTCAACACTCTTCTGGCTGAACACATGTTAGCCAAGCATTCTGCATGTACAGTGAACTGCATGAAGTCTTGAGGGAGAATTACTGTGAAATCCAGAAGTCTGCACCTGAACTTCAGGTCAACTGTTCTTGCTGAACCAATTGTTAGGAAGGCATGTGATAGGAATGACGTCAAATCATTCTCCCAGCATAAAACATAATGGAAGTGACTACAAAGACAGCTAGACAGGTCAGATATTTAAATCATCTATCTCTTTTTCTTTGAGCCTAAATCTTTGAGAAGAGTAAAGCTTATTTTCAATTAGATCCTTAATTTTAAAAATTACAATCAGATTTTAGGAAGTAAGTATAGAATTTCTGAATAAGAATAAAGGTTGATTTTTCTTTTCGGACAAGTTATACCAAGGAGATGAGACAATTAGTGATTGGCACAGCACACGTTGCAAGTCTCAACTATTGTACAAGCCAGGAAGGAGACCACCTGGCAGTTAAATATCTTAGTAGTTCTTTGTTCCTTGGGGGGAAAAAAGTAATTTTTTAATCTTTTCGAGACAGGGTCTCCCTGTAGCCCCAACTGTCCTGGAACTCACTCTGTAGACCCGGCTGGCCTTGACTAAAGATCCACCTGCCTCTGCCTCCCAAGTGCTAGGAATAAAGGCGTGCACCACCATGCCTGGCTGAAAAAAAAGTAATTTTTAGTGAAGTTAATGATTATATGCAATTCTTGAGGTCAACAGGAAATAAATCAAAAAATACAGTACTAAACTCTCACTAAGCAGTTCTACTGAGTGACAGCCACATTGTATGTTGCATTTAGAGGAAAAAGGTATGTAAGTGGGATTTTCCTCTGCTGGGTCCTGCACTGTGTGAGGTTACTTCCAATAGGACCACTAGTAATAACAGTTACCTCTTATTTTTGAGCCCTTATTGTGTTGGGCATTATGTTAAATATTGTCCAAATTATGTCATTTGCTTCTCACAATAAAAAATGAATTAGATATCTTGTTACTAAGCAGGAATCCATCAAAGGTCACATAGCTTATAAAGTGGACAACCAGGATTTGAGCCCAGTTCTGTCTAACACCCAAATATGTCCCAATGACATTTAGCACAGTACTTAACAAGGAACACATGCATTCACCTTCTAATGCAGTAAATTTTGAGGAATATTGTAAATCTAATAATTATCTATTATGTATCGTCATGCTTGCATGTAAAGGAGAAGACTTCTCTTGTCACAGGAATTCCTGTTGCACTTTGCATTTCTAAGAACATATGTTAAAACTAAAGAAAATTCTTTGCAGATGTAAGACAAGGGCTGGTAGCACTTGCCTGGTCAGTGCCTTTCAATTAAATATGCAGTCGCCCTCTCCTAACTGCCTCCTTCTTCTTCCCTTTAAATAAAAGGCTTTGGTTTTCCTCCACGTCTTTTGCTTCCCATTCTAGAACATAGTCCACAGCTTTGCTGTCAACAAATATTTCTTGGAAAGAACCCTAAGGCATGAAGTTTCTTTGCACTTTATCACTCTTAATATCAGACCATTAAGACTGAGTTCACCAGAGAGCTTCAGTTTGAAGGGCAGGAGGTGCTCATTGAAAAATGTGAGGACTTAATATATTTCTATTCTTCCCTTTGTAAAGACTTGCATGAAAACTACATTAGCCAACCTGGATTTCCTACAGATCATGGGTTACCAAAACATTTCACTCAAAGGGAACTTTAAAGAAGAAAAACCTGTGAAATTACAAAGTTTACAAAAGACTCTAATTCCTACAATGACCTAGGGGTTAAAGAAACTCTCTCTCTCAGAGAGAGAGAGAAAGAGAGAGAGAGAGAGAGAGAGAGAGAGAGAGAGAGGAGTGCTAAAGAATCCTTAAACAATTAGTAAATTCTAACAGTTCTAACCAATGTCAGTAATTCTAACAGTTCTAACCAATGTCAGTAATCCAAAGCACTCACATTTGTAGACTTGGTGAAGGCGAAGGGGAATCTTGTTTTCTTAAGGTCTTTCTTTTTTTGTTTGAAAAGTCTATACCCCCAAACCCCCAGTGCCCCCTGTCTCTTCCAAAAAGGAAAAAAAAGGGGGGGGGGCAGCCCCTAGGGGTGAAAGAAGACTCCACGCACCCTCGGTTGGGGTTATCTTAACCTCTCCTACGCTATTTATTTAACTTGTAAGTGCTGTCAGAAGGAAATCACTACTTTGGGGTCCCTGGGACAGCTTAAAACCCTAGTGACCCATTGAACACAATAGATTGTTTTAATCAGTCCATATCCTGGCACCATCTCTGGGGAACATAAACAGACGCGCGCACCGTTTGGATTTGCTCTTTCCACTAGGAGATCCAATTACCTACTGATGGTCCCCTCTCTGCCCTCTGAACAGTTAGGAGATTTTTAACCCCTCACTTCGAGGCTATATTTCTGCGTCAAAGAGTTGAGTTTGGAGTCAGCGGAGGAGAAGAAGGCGGCTGACCAAGCATCCCTGGAGCATCCTGAGCGTGCGGGAAGGTGTTCGTAGCGTAGTCTGATCACCTAGCATCCCTCCCTCGCCTGCAGATCATCGCCAGAGCCAGACACAGGATACTAGATAACTCCTCCAAGCTGGAGCACTCGAGAGAGGGACCAGCCAAGCGAAAGCCGTAAGGAGTCTGTTCTTCCCAAACTGGAATTCTGCAAATAACTCTGACCAGGGAGTTGACAGACCCTCATCGACCCCACCCCCTCGCCTTCCTCCAAGAGCTATAGAGGCGTCATTGGAACTAGTCTGACTGCGGGAGAGCAGTAGAGGCTGTGCGCGCATTAGAGCGGGGACCAGCCTGCTGTAGCCAGTCGCACGTCTTAGGTCTCTAGCGAGGCGCAGTGAGGCGAGACTGGTGCCTCTAGGGTACAGATTACCGGGCACCCGCGGAAGTGGGAACCAGCCGGTGGTAGCTGCCCGGCGCCTGCACGTCTGCAATTCAGCGGACGAGCGCTTGGACCCCGGAGAGGCTCAGAATAGAAAGCCCTGCGCTGGCCGAGGTGCAACTAGCACTGGAGTGTGTGTCATCTGCCCTGTGAGAGCACTGCGGGTTCTCCTGATCCCGTGCCCAGGGCAGCAACACACTTAGCTTCGGGGTACTGGACCCTCGAGTTTCCGGGGTGGTTGATTCCAGCGGATCTTCTCTTGTAAGCTCACTCTTGCCCCTCTCCGTCGCATCTGCCTGACCAGCGAATACACACACCACCGATTCTCCTTCTCCATCGGTATCACTCAACCCACTGGGGCGAGCGCTCGTACACGCTCCTGTCCCAGCCCGGCGCACCCAGTGGCTCCGCCAGTGCCGTGCGCCGCCCGCTTTGCTCCTGCGCACGGTCGCCTCCGGGCTCTCAGGCTCGGCTCCGATGGGACAACTGTGCGCGCAGGCTGGGAGGGTGGATCTAGGGGACGCTGAGCTCCTGGCTTCAGGAACCTGTTTGCAGGGCTCAGGGAAGTGGACATGGGATGCCTGGTCTGACATCCTCCGGTCCTGCGTTTCCCTGTAGACCTAGCTCAGCGAGCTCACAGCATCAAGCACCCTTGCAGGAAAGACTCTAGAGAACCTCAGGACCTGGGCGCACCCAGAGCCGCCTCGAGAGTCGGAACAGAACAGGACTTGGGGTGGGGCACTTGAGGATCGTTGTGAGTACCAAAGTACACACACACACACACACACACACACACACACACACACACACACACGCACACACTCTACCAGTGCCACCGCGCTCACCTGTCAGAGCGGTGGGTCTTGGGGTCCCGCGCTGCTGACGCGTGGCGCTTGTGTGCGACCGCGGCCCGAGCCGCTTTGGGCTCGGCGCGGGATCTGCGGGACAGAGAGTGACGCAGCGGCTGAGCACTGGGTCGCCAGGTCCGCGAAGGGCGCACCGAGTGTCGGGCATCTCCGGGTCTCCGGTTTAAATGCCGCCGGCCAAGCGCGGCGCCCGGGGCCGCGCCTCTCCATTGGCCAGGCGCCGCCGCCGCCGCGCGGGACCCGCTGTCCGCCCCCTTTCCCGGTACTGCCCCCGCCCCCTGCACCCCTCCTGCCTCCCTGCGGGGTCCCCTCTCCGCCCGCCTCGCCTCTTTGTCTACTCCCCCGCCCGGCCGGGTGGGAGAGGTCACCCCAGGGAACCGCGCCTGGAATGCACAGCAAATCACATTTTCCGCTCCCGTTGGAGAGCGGAGCGCGGGAGGAAATCCCCCGGCTCGCGGCCCCTAGTCCCTTCTCAGTCCCGGCCCCGGCCTTCTCTTGCCCGCTTCGCCAGAAGCCGAGGCTGCCCTGGACAGAGCAAGAACCCCGGCGGATGGCGACACACGAGGCGATTCCTCATCCCGGGAGGAGCCGCGCCGCCGGATGCTCTGGTCCTGCGGTGGCCCAGCCGTGGCGACTCCGCCCGAGGCCCCCAACTTCGAGGGCGCCGACCCCTGCGCCGGCGTTAACCCGGCGGGCTCGCGCGCAGCCAGCGGGAGCCTGTCGCCAACATGACACCCTCCTCTACTAGCTCTCCACGCGTTCCTTCAGCCCAGACGCCTGCTTCGTCTGTGAGTGTGTGGCGGGGAGAATTAAACTGAAAGGACCCGCGGCGGTCAACCTTTCCATTTGTAAATGGCCTTAAGAAGAGCACGAACTATCGCTAAGCGAGAAGGGTTTTTCTGTAGCAAATTGAGGATTAATAAATGGTGTTTGGGGGCGGGGGAGGGTAGGCAAGAAAATACCTTCCCAGAAGTTAAATACAAAAAGCTACTTAAGTGAAAACCCATGGCGCGGTCTGTAGTCATTATTAAGAACCTCATGGACAGGAAAAGACACAATAGAGGTGTAAATATTCTCCAATAGGTGAGTGAACACATTCATTTATTGCCTTAGCTTGAAAATTGGTTCCTCAAACAGTCATCAGTTTTATGTGTCAAAGTTGCAGTCCGTGCAAAAAATCAACTGGTCTGCAGGGTCTGCAGACATGAGCAGGTCAAGTGAAGAGTTTGCAAAATATTTGTGGAACGAGGGAATCTGAAGATGCCCGTGTTGCCTACAGCCAAAGGAGCTAGAGCAGTGAGACCACCAAACCGTACTTAAGAGATAATCGTGATTAAGCACTTCGCTAGGAAAGTAAAAAACGAACCAGAAACCAGCACTTGTATTTTTCTTCCCCCCCCCCTTTATCAAAGTCAGGGAGCAAGAAACATCCTGAACACCTCATAGATACTGCTAAGGAACTTCAGCAAGCGTCCTTAAAAGAATAAATGAAGTCAGAAGGAAGGCTGCTTTGTGCTGATATCCAGCGAATCTTGGTAGACTGAATGCTGTATGTGCAAATGGCAGTTTCTATGAACAAACTGCATATATATATATGTATTTATATATATATATATAATATATATATAAATAATCCCCTAGCTTACAGTTGTCTACAGACTAGGAGCATTCAACCAGCTTTAAGATCTACCCTGGGCACATGGGCTTCTGTAGAGTTCTAGTGAGAAGCACACAAAGTACTTAAGCAGTGGATGCAGAGTTCACCTAACACCAACAAGAAGCATTGAGTCAGTGGGAGAAAATATCCCCTCAGAGAAAAGGGAGCTTATTTTAGAATTCATTAACTTCTCATCTTTAATCATAGCTGCAATTACAGTTTCCCCCAGATTCACACAAACCATTCCCAAATAAGCATTCAAAGAAGTGAAATGAAGGGATTGTTTTTAGAGGCCTGACACTGTGGTGCAATTCGTGTCCACTGGACGATGACGCTTGCTGTTGCAGTGCCTTAGAAAGCTTCTCAAACCAGATCTCTACCTCCCTTTTCATGTCCCAATCACTACATTATTTTTCTTCATTGCCATCTATTATTCTTTATCATCTAAGTATTTTCTAGAATGTAAACTTCAATAGGATAGGGGCTTTTCTTGTTTTTGTTATTTTGATCACGTGGAACACACAAAATATAGTGTTATGGTAAATGGGGTTCGGTAAATTACTGTGGACTAACAAAGATTGGCATACTTCCACTAAGTAGGACTATCAGCTGAGCCAAGTGTTGAGACCATAAGCACAGTGAAGACAATAGCAGAGGCCTAACCTCCATTTTTACAGTCTATGATGTTTATAAAGATTCATAGATACGCAAGATTTTTGTTTTATATTTATGTTTCCACAGTTTGCACCCAGGCATTGGAAACCATTATCCAATGTGGATGAAGGTAATAGAATAAAAATCCCTTAGAATCCTTTAAGCCTAAGTACATAACTAAAACCTGGTTTTGGTAAGGGAGAAATAAGTAGAATTAATCATTGTCATCAAAATTAAACTTTTTTAAGGAGGAAAGGGAATTTTGATTGACAGGGTCTCCGTACGTACCCAGGGCTGGCCTTGAACTTGCAGAAATTCTTCTCCCTCTGCCTCCAAGCACTGGGATTACAGGTCTGAGCCCCCATGTCCAGCTCCAGAGTAAACTGTTAAATCTGATAAAAATGATAAATTTTGCTTCATGAAGCTACTTTCAAACTATTCTGGGGTATGTGGGAGCAGTTGATCTTGATCAGGTGCTGGTTTGTAAATTCTCTTATTTTATCACTCATTTTTAGAACACTGTGTAGAATAGAATGTTTACCTCCAAGATGCTGAGAGAAAGCTGTTCCCCAGGTTTGGGGAAGAACTTGAAAGATATTTGTAGGAGAGTTCTGCTTAGCTCTGCAGAAGCAAATGCCAGCTTCTTCATCTGACTGCAGAGACCAGATGTGCCATCTTGCAGTGGATTGAAAAAAGTTTAATGGGGCTGGAGAGATGGCCTAGTGGTTAAAAGCACCAACTGCTCTTGCAGAGGACCCGGGTTCTATCCCCAGCACCCACATGGTGGCTGAAAAAAAAATCTTTAACTCTAGTTCCAGGGAAATCCGACACCTTCTTCTGACCTCCGCCGCATTGCACAACAGGGGTGCACAAACCTATATGCAGACAGTACATTCATACACATATGAAAATAAATAAAATTTTTAAAAAAAAGAAGAGTTGTGCCAGGTGTGGTGGTGCACTCCTTTAATCCTAGCACTTGGGAGGCAGAGGCAGGCAGATCTTTGTGAGTTCAAAGCCAGCCTGGTCTACAGAGTGAGTTCCAGGACAGCTGGAGCTACAGGGAGACCCTGTCTCGAAAAAGACCAAAAAAAAAGAGAAGAGTTTAAAACTCCCATACATATTTGAATTGACTTGGCGTGCCCCTTCATTCTTGCTTATCAATCAGAACAGTTGGTGCATTTAAAAGCCTGTCAATAACCAACATTGAAAAGAGAATGGAAAAGCAGTTAGTCATTGCACTGCTAGCAAAAGTAAAGATGGGCATGACCGCTGAAGTGTAATTTGTCAATTTTCAAAATTAAACAGGAACCAGTTTATAATCAGCTGGCCACACACTTCTAGCTAAACACCTTCAAAGAGCCTGGATGCTCTGAGGACTAGAAACTTGCTTGAGCACAATGTACTTAACTCTGTCATCATTCCATGGAAATAGAAGACAACATAAAATTCTATTCATATGATAAAATGCCACTGAAAGGAATGTCCTTTTATGTTCCAAAAGAGAGCCAAAAATCATGATACTTAAGAAATTTTACATGATGCAAACAGGTGATGTTATTCTGTATGTTTCTTTTTTTTAATTTTTTATTAATTTTATTTATTTCTGTATGTGTATGAATGTACTGTCTGCATGCAGGTTTGTGCACCTGTGTCGTGCAATGCCGCGGAGGTCAGAAGAGGGTGTCGGATTCCCCTGGAACTGGAGTTCTCCTGGAATTGGAGTTTCAGACGGTTCTCGGCCGCCATGTGGGTGCTGGGGATCGAACCCGGGTCCTCTGTAAGAGCAATCAGCGCTCTTAACCGCTAGGCCATCTCTCCAGCCCCTGTATGTTTCTTTATATGTATGCGTGTATGTATATGTGTCACATTTATTATTGTGTGTATGTGTGTGTTCAGGCATGTGCCATAGCAAACATGTGGAGGTCATAAGACATCCTTCAGGAATCAGTCCTTTCTTTCTGCCGTACATATGGTCCCCGAGGTCATCAGGCTTGGCAACAAGTGCCTTTACAGGCCAAGCCATCTCGCTGGCTCCATTCTGTATACTTCAAAATGAACATCTAAAGCAGTAGTTTAACTTTGTTATGAAAACATATGTTTTTTATATAAATGTATAAATACTGGGTTAGAATCTAGACCTTTAATGGTGCTCATCAGAATAAAATGAAAGGAGATGGATTACCGTGAAATACAGAAGACGTTTCAATTTTATAGTCTTTTAAAAATAATTTCTTAATCTTTACTATGACAAAACATTGATACCTTAGTTTTGGGGTGGTAGTCCATGGTGTTTGTTGGATGATTCTGTTTCCATTTTGTTAATTTAAAATGAGAAATGTCTTGTGGCATTCTTATCTATTTCTTCTTGTGGGATTAAGCATGAGGGCTGGTGCGTGTTCAAGTTAGCTTTTTATTAACCACTTAATATGTATCAAATACTGGGCTTAGATTCATTACCTAACTTTATGTTTTATGTGTATGAGTGTATTGCCTCTATGTATATAAGTATACCCATGTCATGCAGTGTGCATGGAGGTCAGAAGAGGGAGTCAAATTCCCCTGGAACTGGAGTTAAAGATGGTTGTTAGCCACTGTGTGAATGCTGAGAATCCAACCTGGGTCCTCTGTAAGAACAGCCAGTGCTCTTAACCACTGAGCCATCTCTCCAGCCCCAAATTAATTATCTAATTTAATTTGGATAACTATCCTATTGAGTTGCTACTTTGCTCTTTTTTTTTTAGAAAATTAGGAACCTGACATCCATAGCAGGTATATACCTACATATATCAAGGGCACAGAGCTAGATGAGACAGGGAAGAATGCACAGCCGGCTGTGTTTCCTTGGTTTCCATACTGTATACTGTATAATTTGAATTAAATATATATAATGTCTTTTAGAACTGATATTTATTCTTTTTATTTAAAATAATTTTAGCATTGCTTTCTCTTTATTTTTTAAATATTTTACTTATTATTTTATTTTTTTGTCTATGCATATATTGCCTGCATGTATGTAAGTACATCTGTGTTGTGCAATGTCTATGAGAAGAAGGCATTGGATCCCCTGGAACTGGACAGTTGTTAGCTGCCATGTAGGATCTGGGAATCAAACCTGAGTGTTCTGCAAGAACAGTCAGTGCTCTCATCTACTGAGCCATTTCTCCAGCCCCCAGCATTGCTTTCTTTAGAAAGTAACAAGATTACATTGAAAGACTTTGTATTGGTTGGAGAGTTGGGACAGAGGGTGAATGGCAAACTCACCTTATAGGAACATTGACAAATTTCACATTATTGTTGAAGCTTTGTAGTACAGTTTTGTCCATAAACAATATTCAACAATTATAGTAGTGATATAGAATTTTGAGTTTAAAGTCTAAGATATATTTATATTACTTTTGTTTGAGAATTGTACCAGTTTGGTTATTACAGAACTTTCTAGAAGTATTGTGATAAGAACTGGTTTTAAAAAGCATGACTTCTGGGCTGGAGAGATGGCCTGGTGGTTAAGAGCGCCAACCTCTCTTACAGAGGACCCAGGTTCGATCCCCAGCACCCACATGGCAGCCGAGAACCGTCTGTAACTCCAATTCCAGGAGAACTCCAGTTCCAGGGGAATCTGAGACCCTCTTCTGACCTCCGCGGCATTGCACGACACGGGTGCACAGACCTGCATGCAGACAGTACATTCATACACATACAGAAATAAATAAAATTTAAAAAAAAGCATGACTCCTATACAAAAAAAAACAAAAACACCCCTAGTGAGTACGACCAAAGCACATCATATTTGTGTATGAAAATGTCACAATAAACACAGGCACGGTGGCCCTTCCTGTCACTCTGGCATTTGAGAGGCTGAAGCAGAAGAACTGCCTTGAGTTTGAGGCTTTCATGGGCTATGTAGTGAGTTTCAAGGTAAGTTAGGCTACACAGTGTGAGCCTATCTTAAAAAACTAAGGTCATAATGAGAGAATTGGAGAATGGCCTCGCAGTTAAAAGCACTGGCTCCTCTTGTAGAGGACTTGGGTTCAAATCCCAGCATCCACATGGTGGCTGACAACTGTACCTAGCTCCAGTTCCAGGGGATCTGACACCTTCTTTTGCAAGCACTGCAAGACACAGGTGTACGTACATGCAAATAATACAGTCACACAGAAAACTGTTAAAAAATAATTTTTAAAGCCAGGTGTGGTGGCACAGGCCTTTAATCCCAGCACTCGGGAGTCAGAGGCAGGTGGCTCTCTGTGAGTTCAAAGCCAGCCTGGTCTACATAGTGAGTTCCAGGACAGCTGGAACTACAGGGAGACCCTGTCTGAAAAAGAAAAAAGAATAAATAAATAAATAAATAAACACTTTTTAGTCATAATAAAACCATTTTTATATAATATACATTCACAACACTATAAAAATTTCTAAATGCAAATTATTTAAATTATTTAATAGCCCAAATTGTCAGGAAATAGGGTTATGTAAAATATAACAATATTATATGAGAAATGAGAAATATAAGTGAGAACCACATGATCTCATTTGTGAAGAATTCTGAACATGTGGCCATTGAAAAGTCAGATATGCTCTGTCTTCTTAGGGTTTTCTATAAAAACCCAAGCATTCCTTGCTGCCATTAGGACTATTGTGCCTATATAAGTCTCCTTTAAATTTTTATTTATTTTTTATTCTTTGAGAGTTTCATGCATGTATATATTGGATTTTGACCTATTTACCCTTTATTACTGTGTTTCATGCTCCTTCTCCTCCTCCTCCCACTAAAACCTTTCTTCACCCTAACAAGTACCCTTCTTGCTTTCGTATCTTTTATGCATGTTTGTATGTGTGGCCCACTGGGTTAAACAGAGTTGCTAGCTAAGCATGGATGGAGGTTATTTGTCGGAGCGTGGGCAGCTTATCCTTGGTTACACCACTGAAGAATGTAGTATCCCTCCTCCCAGTCACTATCAACCGTCAATGGTCCTTCAGGGAGGGGTGGGCCCTTATGAGTCCTTCGCCTTCTATGATGAGATGTTGGCAGACCCAGTCTTGCACAGGCCTTGTGCAGATCACCAGAGCTTCAGTGAATCCAGAGATGCACTGGCTGGGTCATAGCCACAAGATGCCATTGTGCAGCAGTTCTCCCTAATCTCCTGCTCTTTTCACCTTTCCACCAACACTTCAATGATGTTCTCTGAGCCTTGGAGGGGGAGAGGGGGATATAGATGTTCCATTTGTTTCTGAGCACACCACAGTCACTTATTTTCTGCTCTTTGAGCAGTTGTGAGTTTCTGTATTAACTGCAGACCACTGCGAAAAAATTTCTCTAATGAGCCCTCTATAAGTAATAAAGATAAATATTTAGAAGGCATTTTGATATCATGTCCATTTAGCAAAATAATACTAGTAGGCTTCTGCTTGGGCCTGTGACCTTCCCAGCTACAGGTTCTTGGTCAGATTTTCAGTACCAGACAATAGTTCCCTTCTGTAGAGCAGGACTTATATCCAATCAGAAAGTGGTTTGTTATCTCCATAACATTCATGCCGCTCTTATACCAGTGGGCATATCTTGCCAGGCTGGTTTCACTTCTGGATGAGGCTGCAGGTGACTTTTCCTCCCTAGTATCCTGCATAGCACCTTGTCTGTTGTGGAAGCTAGAGAGGACATTCCTAGGAGAGTACCAGCTTGATTTCTCCATGTCCTCTGACCAAAGCGAGTGCTGTCTTCAGCAATGGGGTCTTACCATCAAGTACTGGTGAGCGACTTAGAGAAATGGCAATAGTCTGTATTGCTTTGGGGTGCCCTGACAAGTCTCTAACCAACAACTCAGGGGGAAGTATTCCAGATGTGGCACTGGATTTTTAATAACCTACGGCTTCTGGGAAGTGCATTTTCCTCCATGGAGGGTACTTCCATCCAAACAAATTTTATTTTTTTAAACATTTTTATTGAAGTTATGTGCGTTTCATACATTATTTCTCAGTCCAATCTAGACTCATCTTGTCTTCCATGCCCCCCGCCCCACCCGAGTTCATGCACCCGACCATCCCTGCCCTGAATCTTTTTCTGATTCTTTTCAAAGTTTTTTTCAAAGCAGAGGATTACTGTCCTTGGGGGAACTTTACTGTTTCAGTCGGTTCCCTGTCCCAGTTCCACTGCTATTGTTCCCTCCAATCTGTACCGCTTCAACATATGCATATCTATGTCACACCTATACCAAGATTATATCATTTATACACAAACTGTCATTTCCATATCATATTTCAGTATTCACATTTTTCCTTTTTAAATTTACATTTCTCTAAAATATGCCTACATATCCTCCACCAATATACCAAGAATACCAAGTCTAAAAATAAGTGGTGGGTTAATTCTAGAGCCTGTTAAGGGATTTATATTATCAGAGCAGAGTTGCTTTCAGGGAAAGTGGTATATAATGTTGATGTTGTTCAGTTTGCCTTACAACTTGGTGCTTGGTGCTAGCATTTTTTATTTTCTGGGACTATGTTACTTCACTTAACATACATAATATCTCTTAGTTCCATCCATCCACCTGCAAAGTTCATGATGTCATCTTTCTTTGTGGCTGCATAGAATTCCATTGTGTAGATGTACCACATTTTTTCTCTATCCGCTCGTTGGTTGAGGGGCATTTGGGTTGGTTCCAGCTCCTTGCTATTGTGAAGAGAGCTGCAATGAACATGGCTGTGTATTTATCTCTGTGGTAGGATGAGTCTTGGGTAAGAGTGGTATGGCTGCATCAGGTGGTAAGCTCATCTTAAGTCTATTCAGAATTCTCCATACTGCTTTCCACAGTGGTTGTACGAGTTTACATTCGCATCAGGAGTGGATGAGTGTTCCCCTTTCCCCACCACCTCTCCAGCATTTGGTATCATTTGTTTTCTTGATCCTAGCCAGTCTTATCAGAGTGAGATAATATCTTAAAGTTGTTTTAATTTGCATTTCCTTAATTATTACTGATGTTGAACATTTTTTAATTTTTTATTTATTTTTTAAGGGATTCTCAATATAAGAACAAAGTTGTTTTCAGATCACATTAACATTGCTCAGTTTGCCATACAATTAGGTAATTGGTGCTAGCATCCACAGATGAGGGATACCATTCCTTGTTTGTTTTTCTGGGACTGTGTTACTTCACATAGCATGATATCTTCTAGCTCCATCCATTTACCTGTCATCTTTCTTTACCACTGCATAGAGCTCCATTTTGTAGATGTACCATATTTTCTCTATCCACTCATCAATTGAGAGGCACATGGGTTGGTTCCAGTTCTTTGCCATTGTGAAGAGAACTGCAATAAACATGGCTGTTCATGTATCTCTGTGGTAAGATGAGTCTTGTGGGTACATACCCAGGAGTGGTATAGCTGGGTCAGGTGGCAAGTTCATTCCAAGTCTTCCAAGGGTTCTCCACACTGCTTTCCATAGTGGCTGCACGAGTTTACATTCCCACCAGCAGTGGATGAGTGTTCCCCTTTCCCCACGACCTCTCCAGCACTTGGTATCATTTTTTTTCTTGATCCTAGCCAGTCTTATCAGAGTGAGATGATATCTTAAAGTGGTTTTAATTTGCATTTCCTTAATTATTAGCGACATTGAACACTTTTTTTTTGACGGGGTCTCACTATAGCCCCAGAACTCACTATGTAGACCAGGCTGGCCTGGAATTCATAGCGATCTGCCTGCCTCTGCCTTCTGAGTGCTGGGATTAAAGGTATGCACCACCACACTTGGCAGTTAATACTATTTTTAACTATTCCAAAATTAATTAGCAGAAGGCACATGTTTACTCTCTAAAGCAAGAATAAGGATATCTTTGACATGAACTGAGAATTTCTCAACAACCAGAGAACATAAAAAGGACGCAGATGAAACATGATACTTTCCTAAAATCTAGTTCCCTTGATCTTCCTGTAATTCCAGCTGGACTTATACCAATTCTTTTAGTGCATAATATTTAGTTGCTATGTATTTCTTTTTTCTTTTCTTTTTTTTTTTTGGTCTTTTCGAGACAGGGTCTCCCTTTAGTCCCAGCTGTCCTGGAGCTCACTCTGTAGACCAGGCTGGCCTCAAACTCAAAGATCTGCCTGCTTCTGCCTCCCAAATGCTAGGATTAAAGGCATGCTGGGCAGTTGCTATGTATTTCTAAACAAACTCACCACGTTGAACACTTTTTAAGATGTTTCTCAGCCATCTCTAATTCCTCACATGTGAAGTCTCTATTCAGCTCTTTGCTCCATCTTTTGAGTAATTCATTTGTTTTCTTTCTTCTTTGTTTTTTGAGTAGTTTATATATTCTGGAAATCAATGCTTTGTCAGATGTATCTGCGGTGAAGGTTTCCTCCCACTCTGAGTTTTCTCTTCACTTCCTTGATTGTTTCTTTTGATGTACAGAAGCTTTTGAGTTTAATGAGCCTATTTGTCAATTGTCGATCTTATTTCTTGTGCAGCTGCTGTCTGATTTAGGAAGACTTTTCCTGTGCCTATGTCTTGTAGGCTGCTGCCAACTTTTTCTTCTATCACCTTCAGAGTTTTGGGTTTCATGTTGAGGTCTTTGATCCATCTGGAGTTGACTTTTGTCAGGGCGAGAGATAGGGGTTTAACTTTATTTTTCTACAAGTGATGATCCAGTTTTGCCAATACCACTTGCTGAAGATGCTGTCTTTCCTCCATTATGTCTTCTTGGCCCCCTTTTGGTTAACTGGGCCAGAGGTCTGTCTATCCTGTTTATTCTATCAAAGAACCAACTTTTGGATTCATTGATTTTTTTGTATCGTTTTCTTTGTTTTTATTTCATTGATTTCTGCTCTGATTTTTGTTATTTCTTCTGTCTGTTGTGTTAAGGGTTCATTTATTGTTGTCTCTCAAATGTTTTGAGCTGCAGTGTTAGATATCCCCCCCCAAAAAAAAAAGAACCACCCTGGGCTGGAGAGATAGCCTAGTGGATAAGAGCACCGACTGCTCTTGCAAAGGATCCAGGTTCGATCCCCAGTGCCCACATGGCAGCTAAGAACTGTCTGTAACTCCAATTCCAGGAGAAGTCCAGTTCCAGGAAAATCTGAGACCCTCTTCTGACCTCCGCAGCATTGCACGACACAGGTGCACAGACCTGCATGCAGACAGTACATTCATACATATACAAAAATAAACAAAATTAAAAAAAAAAGAAGCACCCTTTTTTTGGAACCCCTGGGACTTGCCAGCAGCATATTTCTCCAGACAACCAGCTTCCACATTTTGCATGAGGTAATCTACGCAACCAGATCTGCCTGCCTGCCCTGTCCACCATCCTTCGCAGGCACGCACACACAGACTGTGCTGCAAATCATGTTGCAGAGAAAATGGCCACTAAGTACTGGCACTATCGAGAAAGCAGATACAGAAGAGAGAACAGCGTCCCATTTTCTTATTCATAATCAAAAGGCTGGAATGTTAAGTCTGAACCTCCAGAATTCCAAGGGACACACAGATGCCCACTTCCTCCAGAGGCTGTCAATCTTCTGACTCTTCCCCTGTACCTGAGGTTGGGCCCCATTGGTCTAAATGGGTGGGCTCCAGTTGCCATCTTACCCCTGCCTTTGCCCCTTTGCCCTTGCCCTGCACCTCCTGTCCCACCACGTGCCTGCAGGTGGCCCAGTCTGGCAGTCCCACATGGAAGTAAAAAAAAAAAAAAAAAAATAAAAAAATAAAATGTAATGGCTTTTTTTTTTTTTTTTTATTTTTTTTATTTTAAAAAATTTAAAAAAAAAAAAAAAAAAAGGAAAATGGTGGTTGGAAAGATGCATCTGCAAGGTGACTGTTGTGCAAGCACAAAGACAACCTGAGCTCAGATACCCACAGCCACTCTCAGGGGTACAGGTGGAATACGCCTGTAACCCCAGTGTGGGGAAGGAGGGAAGGGAAATGACTATTAGGAGATTTAAGAATCTAGTATCCAGGGCTGGAGAGATGGCCTAGTGGTTAAGAGCCCCGACCGNTCTGGAGTTGACTTTTGTCAGGGGGAGAGTATAGGGGTTTATTTTTTATTCTACAAGTGATGATCCAGTTTTGCCAATACCTTGCTAAGATGCTGTCTTTCTCCATTATGTCTTCTGGCCCCCTTTGGTTTAACTGGGCAGGGGTTGTCTATCTGTTTATTCTATCAAAGAACCAACTTTGGATTCATTGATTTTTTTCTTGATCGTTTTCTTTGTTTTATTTTCATTGATTTCTGCTCTGATTTTTGTTATTCTTTTTTCTTGTCTGTTGTGTTAAGGGTTATTTATGTTGTCTCTCAAATGTTTGGCTGCAGTGTTAGATCTCCCCCCCAAAAAAAAAAAAAAAAACCCTGGGCTGGAGAGATAGCCTAGTGGATAAAGCACCGACTGCTCTTGCAAAGGATCCAGGTTCGATCCCCAGTGCCCACATGGCAGTAAGAACTGTCTGTACTCCAATTCCAGGAGAGAAGTCCAGTTCCAGGAAAATCTGAGACCCTCTTCTGACCTCGCAGCATTGCACGACACAGGTGCACAGACCTGCATGCAGACAGTACATTCATACATATACAAAATAAAAATTAAAAAAAAAAAGAGAAGCACCCCTTTTTTGGAAACCCCTGTGGACTTGCCAGCAGCCTATTTCTCCCGACAACCAGCTTCCACATTTTGCATGAGGTAATCTACGCAACCAGATCTGCCTGCCTGCCCTGTCCACCATCCTTCCAGGCACGCACACACAGACTTTGTGCTGCAAATCATGTTGCGAGAGAAAATGCCACTAAGTACTGCACTATCGAGAAAGCAGATACAAAGAGAGAAACAGGTCCCATTTTCTTATATAATCAAAAGGCTGGAATGTTAGTCTGAAACCTCCAGAATTCCAAGGGACACACAGATGCCCACTCCTCCAGAGTGCTGTCAATCTTCTGATCTTCCCCTGTACCTGAGGTTGGGCCCCATTGGTCTAAATGGGTGGGCTCCAGTTGCCATCTTACCCCTGCCTTTGCCCCTTTGCCCTTGCCCTGCACCTCCTGTCCCACCACGTGCCTGCAGGTGGCCCCGTCTGGCAGTCCCACATGGAAGTAAAAAAAAAAAAAAAAAAAGAAAAAAAAGAAAATGTAATGG
The DNA here is from genome assembly GCA_009823505.1 of Rhizomys pruinosus. Taxonomy (NCBI): domain Eukaryota; kingdom Metazoa; phylum Chordata; class Mammalia; order Rodentia; family Spalacidae; genus Rhizomys; species Rhizomys pruinosus. Next base: position 2,642,915 of record VZQC01003052.1, read on the forward strand.
CCTTCTTTGTCTCTTCTGATTTCTTTTACTTGAAGTCTATTTTATCTGATATTAAAATAGCAACCACCTGCTTCTTTTTGGTCCATTGCTTGGAATATTTTCCATCTTTCACTTTTGAGGTGGTGCCTGACCTTGAAGGTAAGATGCTTTTCTTGTAGACAGCATATGGATGGATTCTGTTTCCTAATCCAATCTCCCAGTCTATGTCTTTTGATTGGGGAATTGAGTCCATTAATATTTAAGGTTATGACTGATAGGTTTGTGTTGTTTCCTTTTGCCTTATTATCCATTTGCGGTTTTGGTTTAGGTTTCTACTTCTGCAGTTATGCTTTTATTGATTTCTCTTTCTAGGTGCCTGGGGATGGTTGCTCCTTTCTTCTGTTCTTTGAATTGCTTCAAGTATTCTCTGAAGGGTTGGTTTTCCGGACATGTATTCTTTCATCTTGTTTATGTCATGGAAGATTTTTCTCTCTCCTTCAACCATAATTGACATTTTTGCTGGGTGTAGTAACCTGGGTTGGCATCTATAGTCCTTTAATACTGGGAATGTTTTGCTCCACGTTCTTCTTGCTTTCACAGTTTGCACTGAGAATTCAGTTGTAATTCTGATAGTTTTCCCCTTATAGGTCACTTGTTGTTTTTCTCTTGTGGCATTAAGGATTTTGTCTTTGTTTTGGGAGTCTAGCATTTTAACTATGATATGGCGTGGAGAGTTTCTTTTCTGGTCTTGTCTATTTGGAGTTCTATGTGCTTCTTGTATTTGTATTGGTTTGTCTTTTTTTAGTTTGGGGAAATTTTCATCTATTATTCTGTTGAAGATCTGATCAATACCATTCTCTTGGGATTCTTCTCTTTCCTCTATTCCTATGATGTGGAGGTTTGATCTTTTCATAGTGTCCCACAGTTCCTGGTTGTTCCACTTTTGTGTATTTCTTTTAAATTTTTCATAATATTTACTTGAGGTTTTTAGCTGTTCTGTGTTATCTTCCAGGTCTGATATTCTTTGTTCTGCTTCCTCCATTCTACTTCTGAGGCTTTTTCCGTTCCTTACCTCTTAATTGGATGAGTGTTTGATTTCCTTTTTCATTTCATCTTGTGATTTCTTTAGTATTTCCACTTCCTTTTGGAGCTTCTCATTCTCTTCCTGTAGCTCTTTGCTTTGCTGATTGGTTTCCTTTTCTATTTCTACATGGGATCTTTTCAATGTTTCCACTTCCAGAGATTGTCATTTTCTCCCTCTAGTTCTTTCTGGCATTTGTCATTCTCTCTCTCTAGGTCCTTCTTGAGTTTTTCATTCTCTCTCCTTAGTTCTCTGACATGTTCTTTATATTCTTTGATTTCTTTGAATATGTCCACAATTGTTTCTTTAAGATCTGTGTCCTGGGCCATCCCCAGGGGGATCCCACTGTAGGAATCTCCCACAGGGTTGGTAGAGCTTTGTGTGGAATTATCCTGCACCTTTCTCATGTTGTCACTTCCCATGTCCCTGGCATGTGGGTTTCTCTTTGTCTGTATTCCAATGCAAATCCCAAATGCCTCTTCACTGTGTTGAAGGCTTGGTTTCCTTGCCTCCTTCAGCTGCCTTCATTGTTTGTTTGTTTGTTTTGTTTTTCTCCTTGCTTATGGAGTGTTGACTTATCTAAGTTTTAGGCTTTCTATTGGAAGCCTAACTCACTCTTCCCTTTTTGTTCTGAAGGTTCTCCAAAGAATTCACTTGGACACTCCCTCAGCAATTCCAGTTGGGGGGGGTATGCCTGTTTAGCCCACACCCTGATACTCTGTGCTTCAGGTAGTCCTTGGATATCCCCAACCTAAATTCTGTGCACTCAAGTCTCACAGTGGTAACAGGCCCACCTCTTATAGCAGCTAGCATGGAGACTCCACCCACACAGGACAATGATTGAATTATCCAACAGACAGACCAATGAGACACTTATCCAGCAAGCCTGTGATAGGATTATCAAACAATCTCCATGGCTGAAGTGCCCTGCTCCTACCTGTGCTTCAGGTGGTCCTGGGAAATCCCATCTAAGCTCTGTGCACTCAAACATTTTTTAAGTTGTTTCTCCAGATCTCCCAAGAACAGCTCAAGCAAGTGCAGGTAGGTAGGCAGCAGCTGAGTGCTTCAGCAAGGCTGATTGTTGATTGATTTCATCTAGTTAATCCGTTAATCCAGTTGTCTTTGGTTTAATTGGCTTTTGTGGCTGTGGGGGCGGAGTTATCCTCGCAGCTGGTATAAAAGGTACGGTTGTGTGAGTCTCGATCTGAGATCTCCCGAGACCAGCTCAGGCAAGCGCAGGTGCTGGGGCATGGGCTAATTTAGGACTTACATTGAATACAGGCAAAGAGAAGTTACACGCCAGGAACACAAAGAAGAGACAACATGAGAAAGGGGCAGGATAATCCCGCATCAAGCTCTACCAACCCTATGGAAGATTCCTACAGTGGGATCCCCATGGGGATGGCCCAGGACACAGATATCAGAAACACAATTGGGAACATATTTATTTATTTATTTTTGGTCTTTTCGATCTCCCTGTAGTCCCAGCTGTCCTGGGACTCACTGTGTGGACCAGGCTGGCCTTGAACTCATAAAGATCCACCTGCCTCTAACTTCCAAGTGCTAGGATTAAAGGCATGTGCCACCACACCCGGCGGGAACATATTTAAAGAACTACAACACTATAAAGAGCAAATCAAAGAACTAAGAAAAGAGAATGAAGAACTCAAGAAGGACCTAGAGAGAGAGAATGACAAACTCCGGAAGGAACTGGAAACACTGAAAAGATCCCATACTGAAAAAGATAAGGAAACCAAACATCGAAGCAAAGAGCTACAGGAAGAGATTGAGAAGCTCCAAAAAGAATTCGAAATACTAAAAAATCAGAAGAGGAAATGAAAAAGGAAATCAAACACTCATCCAATCAAGAGGAAAGGAGTGGAAAAAGCCTCAGAAACAGAATGGAGGAAGCAGAACAAAGAATATCAGACCTGGAAGATAACACAGAACAACTTAAAACCTCAAGGAAAGACTATGAAAAATTTTTAAATACACAAAAGTGGAACAACCAGGAACTGTGGGACACTATGAAAAGATTGAACCTCCACATCATAGGAGTAGAGGAAGGATAAGACTCCCAAGAGAATGGTATTGATCAGATCATCAACAGAATAATAGATGAAAACTTCCCCAAACTAAAAAAAGACAAACCAATACAAATACAAGAAGCACATAGAACTCCAAACAGACAAGATCAGAAAAGAAATTCTCCATGCCACATCATAGTTAAAATGCTAGACACCCAAAACAAAGACAAAATCCTTAAAGCCACAAGAGAAAAACAACAAGTGACCTATAAGGGGAAACCTATCAGAATTACAACTGACTTCTCAANCATGGGGCCTAATTTAGGACTTACATTGAATACAGGCAAAGAGAAGTTACACGCCAGGAACACAAAGAAGAGACACATGAGAAAGGGGCAGGATAATCCCGCACAAGCTCTACCAACCCTATGGAAGACTTCTACAGTGGGATCCCCATGGGGATGGCCCAGGACACAGATATTACAGAAACACAATTGGAACATATTTATTTATTTATTTTTGGTCTTTTCGATCTCCCTGTAGTCCCAGCTTGTCCTGGGACTCACCTTTTGTGGGGACCCAGGGTCTGGCCTTGAACCTCATAAAGATCACCTGCCTCTTAACTCCAATGCTAGGATTAAAGCATGCCAACCAGATTGCCTACCATGCCTCTTAGATTCCAATGTATCTAGCGATTATAAGAATAAAGTCCAAACAAAGGAGAACTATAAGATAAAACACTATAAAGAAAGCTCAAAAAGGACCAATGAACGAAAGCTAGTAAGAGAGAAGCCAGAGATGACAGCAAGACTACCGGAAGAGAACTGGAAACATGACAAAGAATCTCCATATTGAGAAAATAAGGAAACCACTCGAAGCAAAGATGCTATCGTACGAAAAGAAGATATGTACGAAAGGGACTACCTACAAAGAGATTCGAAATACTAAAAAATCAGAAGAGAAAGAAAAAGGAAATCAAAACAATCCAATCAAGAGGAAAGGAGTGGAAAAAGCCTCAGAACAGAAGATAGGAAGCAGAAACAAAGAATATCAGACCTGGAAGATAACACAGAACAACTTAAAACCTCAAGGAAAGACTATGAAAATTTTTAAATACACAAAAGTGGAACAACACAGGAACTGTGGGGACACTATGAAAAGAATTGAACCTCCACATCATGGAGTAGAGGAAGGAGAAGATACCCAGAGAATGGTATTGATCAGATCATCAACAGAATAATAGTGAAAACTTCCCCAAACTAAAAAAAAGCAAACCAATACAAATACAAGAAGCACATAGAACTCCAAAAACAGCAAAGATCAGAAAAAGAAATTTCTCCTAAGATTTATAGAAAAATGCTAGACACCCAAAACAAAGACAAAATCTTAAAGCCACAAGAGAAAAACAACAAGTGACCTATAAGGGGAAACCTATCAGAAATTACAACTGGTCTTCTCAATGCATACTATGAAAGAAAGTAAGAAGAATTGGAGCAAAGCATTCCCAGTGTTAAGAACAATAGATGCCAACCAGGTCTACAATAACCAGTCAAAAATGTCGATTAATAATTGGAGAGAGAAAATACCTCATAGACAATAAACAATTGAAAGAATATCATGTCCAGAAACCAACCCTTCAGAGAATACTTGAGCAATTCAAAGAACAGAAGAAAGGAGCAACCATCCCCAGATGCCTAGAAAGAGAAATTCAATAAAAAGCAATAACTGCGAGAGAGTAGAAACCTAAACCCCAAAACCACAAATAAGCAAGATAAACAAGGAAAAGAAGCAACACAGACTATAGTCATCCTTAAATATTAATGGACTAAAAATTCCCCAATCAAAAAGACATAGACTGGAGATTGGAATATAGGAAACAAGAGATCCATCCAACTGTCAACAAGAAGCACATCTACCTTTAAAGGACAGACACCACCTTTAAAGGAAAGGTGTGAAAAAATATTCCAAGCAAATTGTTACCAAAAAGAAAGCAGGTGTGCTATATAATACTCACAAATAGACTTCAAAGTAAAAAAAAAATCAGAAGAAGACACAAGAAGGCCATACATTTTATCAAGGAACAATTCACTCAGAAGATTTCACAATCAAGCAGTCGAATAGTGAATATATATGGATATATTATATATATATAATATATATACACATATAACTATGACCAGCAAGTCACCACTAACCCAGTACATTCATAGTAAGGGGACTTCAATACCCCACGAGTCCTTTGGTCAACCAGGACAAAAATAAACAGAGAGACATCTGAACTGAACATATGATACCCCAAATGGACCTATGACATCTACTGACATCCCCATCTAATACATAGAGAATACACTTTCTACTCAGCACCCCATGGAACTTCTCCACCAAAATCGCCACATATGAGGACACAGAAGAAACCTTCCACAAATAACAAAAAGATTGAAATAATTTCATGCCATTCTATCCAGACCACAGTGCAATAAGCTCACACCTACACTAGGATAAGCCCTATCTGCCTACAAGAAACTGGAGACTAAACACCACACTCCTTAATAATGAATGGGTCAAGGAAGAGATAAAGAAGTAAAAGCATTCCTGGAACTGAATGACAATGAGAAAACAACACAACAAAACCTATGGGATACCTTAAAAGCAGTTAAGAGGGAAGTTTATAGCCCTGGGTGCCTACATTAGAAAAACAGAGCACAAGTGAAAGAACTAACTCAGCTAAAAGCACTAATTGGAGAAGAAAGAAGCAACAGACAGAATGAACCACTAAATGCCACAGACAAGAAAAAGTACAAAGGTAGAAATCGAGAATCAATGAAACAAAGAAAACAATACAAAAAAAATCAATGAATCCAAAAAGTAGGATTCTTTGATAGGATAAACAAGATAGACAGACCTCTAGCCAGTAACCAAAAGAAAGAAGGAAAATCTCCAAATCAATACAATCCTCATGAAAAGGGAAATATCACAACAGACAAGAGAAAAAGATCCAGAAAATCATATAGGAAAATTCAAGAACCTATACTCTACCAAGCTTGAAAACCTAGAGAAATGGATGAATCATTGAAATTCTGGGAATCACCAAAGCTCAACCCCAAAGAAGATCAGCAGCTTAAACAGAACCATAATATGACGAAAGAAAATTGAAGATGTAGTAAGAAACCTCCCAACTAAAAAAGCCCAGCCCAGACGGTTTCACAGCAGAATTCTATAAACATTTTCAACAAAAGACCTACAAACCATTATTACTGAAACACTGTTTATGAAGGATACAATCAGAGGGAATTCTCCCAAATTCCTTCTATGAAGCCAGAACTCATAAAAAAAAAACAAAAAAAAAAAAAGATACAATAAAAAGGGAGATTATAGACCCATCTCCCTAATGAACACAGATGCCAAAATATTAACTGAACAGGATACTTGCAAAATCACATACAGACCCACATCAAGAAGATCATCAGACATGACCAGTTGGATATTCAATGAACAGAGAGCTAGGGATGGTTCAAATAAAAATCAGTAAACATCATCAAACACCATAAATAAAATAAAAAGAGAAAAACCACACCATCATCTCAATTGATGGCTGAAAAAGCCTCTGACAAAATCCAAGCATCCCTTCATGCTTAAAGTACTTGAAGGAATTGGAGATGAGGAATAATATTCCTCAATGTAATCAAAGACCATACACAGGAAAACCCACAACAATATCATCCTAATAGATAGGGGAAATGACAGAAAAACATTCCCTTTAAAAGTAGGAACTCAGCAAAGTGCCCCCTGTCACCATTCCTCTTCAATTAGTGCTTAAAACACTTGCTAGAGCAAAATAAGGCAAGAAAAGGAAATTAAAGGAGTATTAATGGAAGAGGAAGTCAAGCTATCCTATTTCTGATGATATGATTGTTTATTTAAGGGATGCTTAAAAACTCCACCAGAAAACTCCTAGAAAGATTAACAGCTTCAGAAAAGTGGCAGGAGGTACAAAAATTAACCTTAAAAAAATCAATGGCCTTTCATTACACCAACAACAAAGCAACTGGAGAAAGATTCAAAAAGACCTTCCCACTCACAATAGCCTCAAAAACAATACAATTACTGGGAACAAACCTAACAAAGACACAAAGATCTCTACACAAAAATTTTAAACCTTTAAATATTAAAGAATGAAATTGAAGAAGACCTCAGAAAGATTGGAAAACCTCCCATGCCTCATGATTGGGAAAATTAACATGTAAAAAATGTCATTTATCTACCAAAACTCTGGTATCATAGATTTAATGCAAGAATCCAATCAAAATCCCACAAGAGTTTCTTCCAGCGCTTGGTAACAAAAGTCCTTATATTCATCTTGGAAAAACAAAAGACCACCAAATAGCCAAAACAACCTCTGAGGGAAAAGAGCTACACAGGGGGGCATCTCATAACCAGACTTCAAACAAATATACTACAGGGCTATAGTCATAAAAACAGCCTGGATTTGGCACAAAAACAGACCTAGTTGACCAATGGAACAAAACCAAAAGATCCAAATACTTGAGCACATACATCAGCCCTTATATGTTTGACAAAGGTCCAAGAAGCCACAATGGAAGGAGAAGACAGCATCTCAGCAAGTGGTGTTGCAAAGCTGGATCACCACTATAGAAGAATAATTAAACCCCTACCTCTCGCCCTGTACAAAAGTAACTCCAGTATGGATCAAAGACCTCAACGTGAAACCCAAACTCTGAAGCGCGATAGAAGAAAAAGTTGGCAGCAGACTACAAGAACATTAGGATGTAGAAAAGACTTCCTAAAATCAGACAGCAACTGCGCAAGTATTAACGTCGACAATTGACAAGAGTGGGACTCATTAACTCAAAAGCTTCTGTACATCAAAAGAAAGCAATTCAAGGAAGTGAAGAGAAATCCCACAGAGTGGAGGAAAACCTTCACTGCAGATACATCTGACAAAGCATTGATTTCAGAATATATGAAACTACTCAAAAAAACAAAGAAAAAAGAAAAAATGATACATCAAGTAGATTGGAGCAAAAAGTGGTGTGTGTGTCAAAACTGGGAACCACGTTGGCGAAGATGAATGAAAATGTACCTCTCTACGCTGTACAAAAAGTCAACTCCAATGCGAACTAAAGACTCAATGTGAAGACCCCAAACTCTGAAGTGCAAAGAGAACTTAGAAAAGTTGGGGGCAAGCAGATAACAAGAAATAGGCATAGGAAAAAAATTGCTAAATCAGACAAACAGCAGTTCTGCAAGAATTAAGGTTGACAATTGACAAATGGGACCTCATTAAACTCAAAAGCTTCTGTACATCAAAAGAAACAATCAAGGAAGTGAAGCAGAAATCCCAACAGAGTGGGATGGGAAACCTTCACTGCAGAAACATCTTGACAAAGCATTGATTTCCAGAATATATAAACTACTTCAGAAAACAAGAAGAAAGACCCACTCAATAGGATGGAGCAAAGAGCTGAACAGAGACTCACAATTGAGGAATCAGAGATGGCTGAGAAAACACCCTTAAGAAGTGTTCAACATTTCAACAAATCATTAAGGAAATGCAAATCAAAAACCACTTCTAAGATATCATCTTATCCAAGAAGTATGTCTAGGATCAAGAAAACAAATGATACCAAGTGCTGGAGAGATTTGTGGGGAAAGGGGAACACTCATCCACTGCTTGGTGGGAATGTAAACCATTACAGCCACTATGGAAGCAGTGTGGAGAACCCTTTGGAAGACTTGGAATGCAACTTGCCTACCACATAACCCGGCCATACCACTCCTGGGCATGTACTTTCAAGACTCACCCCACCAGAGAGATACATGCATGGCCATGTTTATTTCAGCTCTCTTCACAATAGCAAGGAGCTGGAACCAACCCAAATGCCCCTCAACTGATGAGTGGATAGAGAAAATGTGGTACATCTACACAATGGAGTTCTATGCAGCAGTAAAGAAAGATGACATCATGAGCTTTGCAGAAAAATGGCTGGAGCTAGAGGACATCATGCTGAGTGAAGTAACACAGTCCCAGAAAAACAAACAACGAATGGTATCCCTCATCTGTGGATGCTAGTGCCAGTTACCTAGTTGTAAGTATTTCTTGTGTATGGCCCCCTGAGCTTTTGTCCAAAGCAGTTGGGAGTGATGCATATTGGAAACAACAACAACAACAACGACGACAACAGAAAGGACTGCATCAAAGAACTGACTGAAACAGTGAACTTCTGCTCAAAACAGTTAACTTCCTCATGGAGAATATTGAGAAAGACTGAGAAAGAGATGAAAAGCATGTTTGGCAGAATGCATGAGCTCTGGTGGGGTGGGGGAATGGGGGAGACACGGGTCTAGATTTGTTAAAAAATAAAAATAAATTTATGTGGGGAAAAAAAGATGTTTCTCAGCCATCTTTATTCCCTCATTTGTGAAGTCTCTTCTTCTCTTTACTCCATCTTTTCAGTAATTCATTTTCTTACTTCTTTTATTATGTGTATGAGTGTACTGTCTGCATGTAGGTTGGTGCTTTCGTGTCCTGCAATGTCTCGGAAGTCAGAAGAGGGCATCGGATTCCCCTGGAACTGGAGTTAAAGATGGTTCTTAGCTGCCATGTGGGTGCTGGGAATTGAACCCGGGTCCTCTGCAAGAGCAGTGGGTGCACTTAACCACTAAGTCATCTCTCCAGCTCCTTTTTTGGTATTTTTGAGACAGGGTCTCCCTTTAAGTCCCAGCTGGCCTGGAGCTCACTCTGTAGACCAGGCTGCCCTTGAACTCACAGAGATATACCTGCCTCTACCTCCTGAGTGCTAGGATTAAAGGCCTGTGGCACCACACCCCCAGCCCTAAAGACTGTTTTTAGCCACAGGTGGGTGCTGGGAATCTAAACCGGGTCCTCTGTAAGAGCAGTCAGTGCTCTTAACTGCTAAGCCATCTCTCCAGCCCCACTTCGTTTGTTTTAGTAGTTTACATATTCTGGAAGTCAATGCTCTGTCAGATGTATCAGTGGTGAAGGTTTACTCCCACTCTGTGGGTTTTCTCTTCACTTCCCTGATGGTTTCTTTTGCTGTACAGAAGCTTTTGAGCTTAATGAGGTCCCACTTCTCAATTGTCTACCTTATTTCCTGCACAGCTGATGTCTGATTTAGAAAGTCTTTTCCTATGCCTATGTCTTGTAGGTTGCTGCCAACCTCTTCTTCTATCATCATCACGTTGAGGTCTTTGATCCATTTGGAGTTTATTTTTGTACAGGGAAAGAGGTAGGGGTTTCGTTTTATTCTGCTACAAGTGGTGATCCAGTTTTGCCAACACCATTTGCTAAAGATGTTGTCTTTCCTCCATTGAGTCTTCTTGGTCCTTTTGTCAAGTATGAGGTGGCTGAGATTATGTGTACTCAAGTTTGGACCCTCAGTTTTGTTCCATTGATCAACAGGTCTGTTTTGGTGCCAGTACCAGGCTGTTTTTATGGCTATAGCCTTGTAGTATAGTTTGAAGTCTGTTCTAGAGATCTCCCTGTATTGCTCTTTTAGCTCAGGGTTGCTTTGGCTATTCAGGGTCTTTTGTTTTTCCATATGAATTTAAGGATTTTTTTCCAAATCTGTGAAGAAACTCATGGGATTTTAATTGGGATTGCATTCAATCTGTATATTAACTTGGGTAGAATGGACATTTTTTCTATATTAATTTTTCCAATCCATGAGCACGGGAGGTCTTTCCATCTTCTGATGGCTTCTTCAGTCTCCTTCTTCAGGAGTTTAATTTTTTTTTGTAGGGGTCTTTGGTGTCTTTGATTAGGTTTTTTTCCCAGGTACTTTATTGTTTTTGATGCTATTGTGAATGGGAAGATCTCTTTATATTCCTTCTTCAGTTGCTTGTTGTTGGTGTAAAAAAGGCTATTGATTTTGTAAGTTAGTTTTGTATCCTGACACTTTACTGAATGTCTTGATCATTTCTAGGAGTTTCCTGGTAGAGTTTTTTAGCATCCCTTAGGTAAGCTATCATGTCATCTGCAAAAAGGGATAGCTTGACTTCCTCTTTTCCAATTAGTACTCCTTTAATTTCTCTTTCTTATCATATTGCCCTAACAAGCATTTCAAGCACTATATTGAAGAGTGATGATAATGCACAGCCTTGCCGTGTTCCTGCCTTTAATTGGTATGATTCTAACTTTTCTCCATTTAAGATGATGTTGGCTGTGTGTTTCTGGTATATGGATTTCATTATGTTGAGGAATGATCCCTCCAGTCCAGTTCCCTCTATGACTTTAAGCATGAAGGGATGCTGGATTTTGTTGAAGGCCTTTTCTGCATTGGTTGAGATGATTGTGTGTTTTTTTAGTCCATTTATGTGTTTTATGATATTTATTGATTTACATATGTTGAACCATCCCTGTGTCTCTGGTATGAATCCAACTTGGTCATGATGGATTATCTTTTTGATATGAATCTGTCTTCAGTTTGCAAGTATTTTGTTGAGAATTTTTGCGTCTGTCTTCTTTAATGAGATGGGTCTATAGTTTTCTTTTTTGGTTGTATCTTTGCCTGGTTTTGGTATTAGAGTGATGCTGGCTTCATAGAAGGAATTTGGGAGATTTCCCTCTGTTTGTATTGTTGTGAACAGTTTGAAAATTAATGGCTGTAAGTTTTCTTTGAATGTTTTATAGAATTCTGCTGTGTACCCATCTGGACCTTGGAGGGTTTTTATTACATCTTCAATTTCCTTGAATATTGTGGGTCTGTTTAAACTGTCAATCTCTTCTTGGTTAAGCTTTGTTGCTTCCCAGGATTTCAAATTTTCATCCATTTCCCTTAAGTTTTCAAGTTTAGTAGAGTATAGGTTTTTGAAGTGTTCCTGTATGATTGTCTGGATTTTTTCATTGTCTGTTGTGATGTTTCCCCTTTCATCATGAATGCTATTTATTTGGAGTTGTTCTTTCTTTTGCTTAACTGGGCTAGAGGTCTATCTATCTTGTTTATCCTTTCAAAAACCAACTTTTGGATTCATTGATTCTTTGTATTGTTTTATTTGTTTCTATTTCATTGACTTCTGCTCTGATTATTATTATTTCTTCCTGTCTGTTGCATTTAGGGTTCATTTGTTGTTGTCTCTCAAGTGCTTCTAGCTGCACTGTTATATCATTCATTTGCACTCTTTCTGTTTTTTTTTTTTTTTTAATGTAGGCACCCAGGGCTATAAATTTCCCTTGTAGGACTGCTTGTGTTGTATTGTCATTTTCGTTTTGTTCCATGAATGTTTTTATTTCTTTCTTAATTTCTTCCTTGAACTATTCATTATTCAGGAGTGGGTTGTTTAGTCTCCATGTGTTTTTGTAGGTGGCAGGGCTTATCCTGATGTTGCTATTGAGCTTTATTGCACTGTGGTCTGATAGAATGCATGAAATTATTTCAATCCTTTTGTATTTGTTGATGTTTATTTTGTGTCCCAGTATGTAGTTGATTTTGGAGAGGGTTCTGTGTGGTGCTGAGTACAAAGTATATTCTCTGGTGTTTGGGTGGAATATTTGGTAGATGAGGTCCATTCGCTATATTGTATGGTTCAGTTCAGGTGTCTCTCTGTTTGTTCTTTGTCCAGTTGACCTATTCAAAGTGCTCAGTGGAGTATTGAAGTCCCCCACCCTCAGTGTGTTGGGATTAATCTGTGCCTTAAAGTCTTGCAGGATTATGTTTATAAAATTGGGTGCACCAGAGTTTGATGCATATATATTTATGGTTGTGAAATCTTCATGGTTAATTGTTCTCTTCTGATTAGTTTTACTTTGAGGTCTATTTTGTCTGATATTATAATGGCAACTCCTGCTTGCTTTTTCGTTCCATTTGTTTGGAATATTTTTTTCCATCCTTTCACTTTAAGTTGGTGCCTATTCTTTAGGGTGAGATATGTTTCCTGTAGACAGCATATAGATGGATTCTGTTTTCTTTTTTCTTTTTTTTTTTTTTTTTTTTTTTTTTTTTTTTTCAATTTTTTTTTTTTTTTGGTCTTTTTGAGACAGGGTCTCCCTGTAGCCCCAGCTGTCCTGGAACTAACTCTGTAGACCAGGTTGGCCTTGAACTCACAAAGATCCACCTGTTTCTGCCTCCCAAGTGCTAGGATTAAAGGCGTGTGCCACCATGCCCAGTGGATTCTGTTTTCTAATCCATTCTTCCAGTCCATGTCTTTTGATTGGGGAATTTAGCCCATTAATATTTTTTTTTGTGGTTCTTAGCCTCAGCCTTTAATGGCTGCACTATCCCTCCAGCCCAAGCCCATTAATATTTAAGGTTATTATTGAGAGATGTGTATTGCTTCTTTTCATCCTATTTTCTTGTTGTTCAGTGTCTTCGAGTCACACATGATCGCATTCCACACCCTGTTTTTCCCTTCTTCGCTCAGCCCCAGGACTTGTCTCCTGCCTGCAGGCCGACAGTCTCTAGGTTTAGCTCTGGCAAGAAGGGGGGAAAGAAAACCACAGGAGATCACCCATGGAAATGAGCTGACTCACACACAGAGAGCCAGGAAGATAGTAACTCTGTTTATTTTCTGTCAGTGAGGTCTATATATTGAAGGCTACTGTGCTCTGGGCAAGGAAGTGGGGGGCAGGCAGAAGGGAGGGGTGAGCCACCTTGGCTCTAATTGGGGTGAGGGATGCTGCAGAGCTCCTGTTTGTGCAACAGGTAACTAGAGGTTCGATATTTTGCTCAGTGCCTCAAGGGAAGGGACCATCTGGTTCTGGAACTTTGCAGAGATAGGGCGAAGCAAGAATCATTGTAATATCCCGAACCTTCCTGCTACAGATAATTCACAGAGCTAACTGAAAGCCCACAGAGATATCAGATAACTGGAGATCTTCCAGGACAGGTCTTACAAGTTCTTGCTTCAAGCCACACAGAAAATTTCACTCCCACATTTTCTATTTGCATTCTTGGTCTAGGTTTGTATTTTCATAGTTATACTTTATTAGTTTCTCTCTTTCACTGTTTGGGGATAGTTGATCCTTTCTTCTGTCCTTTGAATTGCTTCATGTATTTTCTGAAAGGTTGGTTTCCTGGACATGTATTCTTTTATCTTGTTTATGTCATGGAAAATTTTTCTTTCTCCTACAACTGTGAGTGACATTTTTGCTGGGTATAGTAATCTGGGTTGGCATCAATAGTAGTTTAATACTGGGGATACTTTGGTCCATGTTCTTCTGGCTTTCATAGTTTGCATTGAAAAGTCCACTGTAATTCTGATGGGTTTCCCCTTATATGTAATTTGTTGTTTTTCTCTCATTGCTTTTGGTATTTTGTCTTTGTTTTGGGCATCTAGACTTTTTATGATATGGAATGGGGAGTTTCTTTTCTGATCTTATTTGGTGTTCTATATGCTTCTTGTATTTGTATGGGTTTGTCTTTTCTCAGTTTGGGGAAATTTTCTTCTATTATTCTGTTGAAGATTTGATCAATACTTTTGTCTTGGGATTCTTCTTCCTCTATCCTTATGATGCAGAGGTTTGGTCTTTTCCACATTTCCTGATTGTTCCACTCTTGCATTTTTTTTAATTTTTCATATTCTTTTCTTTTGCATTCTAGTTCTTCCACTTTATCTTCCAGTGTTGATATTCTATTTTCTGCTTCCTCCAATCTGATCTTGAGGCTTTCTCCCATTCTTTCCTGCTGATTGGTTGAATGTTCAATTTCCTTTTTCATTTCATCCTGTGATTTCTTTAGTATTTCCATTTCCTTTTGGAGCTTGTCATTCTTTTCTTGTAGCTCCTTTCTTCTCTGGTCTGTTTCCTTTTTCATTTCAGCCTGGTATCTCTTCAGTGTTTCCACTTCCTTCCAGAGTCTATCATTCTCTCCCTCAAATTCCTTCCTAAGTGTGTCATTCTTTCCCTCTAGTTTCTTCCCGAGTTTGTCATTCTCTCCCTTTAGTTCTTTTATTTGTTCTTTATATTTCCTTGATTTCTTTGAGTATGTCTAAGATTGTTCTTCTAACATCTATGTCTTAGGTTGTTTCCAGGGAAATTTCATTGTATTCCTGTGCAGCTGCTGTCTGATTTAGAAAGTCTTCTTTTTCAGGACTGGTAGAGTTTGGTTTGGATTTATTCTGTGGTTTTCCTATTTTGTTTTTGATTGTGTTTTTGGCATGTGGATTTATTTTACTGTTTGTATTCTGATGTGAATCTCAACTTTTCCTTCGTTGCTTTAGAGACTTGCTTTGCTTGTTTCCTTCAGGTACTTTCCTTGACTTCTCCTTGTTTATGGAGGGCTGGCTTGTCTGAGTTTCAGGTTTTAATTTTGGTTACATAAGGTCTAGCTAACTCTTCCCTTTCTGTTCTGAATGTTTTCCAGAGATTGGAGAGGTAATAACCAGGTTGGTTCACCACTGAGCACTATGAGCACTCTGTTTCCCTCTGGCTGGTTCCTCTTGTTTGGCTGTGAAACCTAGTGTGCTGGGACTGGAGTTGTGGAAGTTTCCTGCCTCTTCTACTTCCTTGCACCTTGGACTGACTACCTCTATTCCCACTGGGACACTCTCACTGCACCTCAGGATAAGGGGGAGGGGTCCCTCCCCTCCTTGTCCCTTCTGCTATGCTGGCTGGGAGATTCCTCCCATGCCAATCACACAGACACAGGCAGGGTGCACTTTTGCCTTGGTGGTTGGACCCAGGCTGCTGAGGGCTGCTGCTCACCTCTCCCATGTGCCGGTCTCCCCTCCTTGTCCCTTCTGCTGTGCCCCAAACTCCTTTTAAAATATTTTTATGGGCTGGAGAGATGGCCTAGTGGTTAAGAGCACCAACTGCTCTTGCAGAAGAACCGGGTTCGATCCCCAGCACCCACATGGTGGCTGAGAACCATCTTTAACTCCAGTTCCAGGGGAATTCCAACACCCTCTTCTGACCTCCGCAGCATTACACAACATGGGTGCACAAACCTATATGCAGACAGTACATTCATACACATAGAAAAATAAATAGGGCTGGAGAGATAGCCTAGCAGTTAAGAGCACCAACCGCTCTTGCAGAGGACCCAGGTTCGATCCCCAGCACCCACATGGCGGCTGAGAACCGTCTGAGACTCCGGTTCCAGGAGAACTCCAGTTCCAGGGGAATCCGAGACCCTCTTCTAACCTCCGCGGCATTGCATGACACGGGTGCACGAACTTGCATGCAGACAGTACATTGATATACATACAGAGATAAATAAATACCAGGCGTGGTGGCGCACGCCTTTAAAAAAAAAAAGAAAAATAAATAAAATTAATAAATAAACAAATAAAATATTTTTCTTTATTCTTTGAAATTTGTGTGTACATTTGTAAATGTATTTTGAGCATATCCATCCATTTTTGCCTCCCTCCAACTCTCCCCAGTGACTTCCACCCTGTCTCTCTCTTCAACTTTATGTCCTCCATTTTTTAATCAAACTTCCTTAAAATTATATATAATATATATTATATATGTAGTATATATACTGGGATTTTAACTTTTTTATTTATGTGTATGTGTATGTGTGTACATATGCACATATATGAGGATAGCCCATAAGCCTGAAAATGGTGTTAGATCTCCTACAGCTGGAGTTACTGCCAGTTATTAGCTCAAGTTGAATCCTCTCGAAGAGTAGCATGGCAGGCAGTTTTAACCATCTCTCTAGCCCCTTTAGTTAGTCTCCCAGTGTTAGTTATCCTTCCCCTTACACTCTCCATTTGAACCTTCACCCCCGCATTGTTCCTTCTCCCCCTTAGAGTCACCTATGCTATTGTATTAGTCACTTTTCCTGTGGCTATGATAAAACCACCATGACCAAAGGAACTTATAAAAAGAAGAGTTTGTTTGAGCTTACGATTGACGTTTCCAGGGAATTACGAGTCTATTGTGGTGGGGAGGCATGGTGGCCAGTGCTGGAGCAGAAAACCAAGGTTCACATCTCCAGTGAGCACAGGAAGCCGAGAGAGAGAGAGAGAGAGAGAGAGAGAGAGAGAGAGAGAGAGAGAGAGAGAGAGAGAGAGAGAAAGAGAGAGAGAGAGACTGAAGACTGGCAAGGCTTTTTAAACTCACTAAACCTGCCTCCAATGACATACTTCCTCCAGCATGGCCACACCTTCTAAGACCTCCCAAAACAATGCCACAAACTGAGGACAAAATGTCTGAACACTTAAAGCCTATGGGGGGCACTCTCATTCAAACCACCACATTCCACTCCCTGGCCCCCATAGGCTCATGACCATATAAAATGCAAAATGCATTTAGTCCAACCTTAAAAGTCCCCATAGTCTTTATCAGTCTCAATTCAATTCAAAAGTCCAAAGTCTCTTCTGAGCCCCAGGCCAATCTCTTAACTGTAAGCTCCTGTAAAATCAAAAGACAAATTACATACTGCCAACGTATACATTCCCACTCCAAAAGGGAGGAGAGGCATAGTGAAGAAATACTGGTCCAAAACAAGACTGAAAACCAGCAGGGCAAAGACCAAGTCCAGTAGCTCCATGTGCAACTTCTGGGACTTTACTTCCAAAGAGCTGAGATGGCTCAGCTCTTCCAACATTGCGTGCAACATACATCTCTTCCTTAGGCTGGTACCACTCCCTGTATGCAGCTCTCCTTGGCAAATATCTCACAGCTCTGGCATGTCAAATGTCTTCTTGGGGTCTCTGCTGCCAACCAGGCTTCACATTCACAACTTCACACAATGGCCTATCAGGGCCTTCTTTATTCAGTGACACCCCTGCTGCACTCTGCCTGGCCTCTGTGGCTCTCTGAAACAGCAGAGGAAGAACTGATGACCCCTTCACTCTTGCATCCTTCATGCACCATGTGAATGAAACTGCTGAGTTTGGCTGCAAGTTCAGGATGGACTCTGTGCTACTTCAACCACATTCAAAACTTTTCTCTTCCCTTTCAGTATTTTCTTTTCAAAAGCTGGAGGCTTAGCTGGATGTGGTCTTGCCCTGAAGGTACTGTTTCTGTTGTTTATTCCTTAATCACTTTAATCTCACTTTTTCCATTGTTTATTTGTAAATATCTAGGCCTCTCCTTAATCACTTTAATTTCCTTATCAAACGGAGCCTCTCCTTCAGGACATGCCTTGGCTCCACCACTAATCTTCCTAGTGCACATTTCATATCCAAACTGTACATTTTGCATTTCCTTCTGTCGCATCTGCTCTTTTTCACTGTAGATCTGCATAATATTCACCATTTCTACATTAGGCAGTCTTTTTTTTTATTTTATTTATTTCTTTATGTGTATGAATGCACTGTCTGCATGCAAGTCTGTGCACCTGTGTCATGCAATGCCGTGGAGGTCAGAAGAGGGTGTTGGATTCCCCTGGAACTGGAGTTCTCCTGGAATTGGAGTTATAGACGGTTCTCAGCCACCATGTGGGTGCTGGGGATCAAACCCAGGTCCTCTGCAAGAGCAGTCGGTGCTCTTAACCACTGGGCCATCCCTCCAGCTCCCATTGCTTTTCAACTTAGCCTCAGGGAAGCATTTAGGCTGTGGCGATACTCTAGCTAGACTCTTTGACAAAATATCCCAGTTGCTGCTTAAGTCTTTATTTTCCTCTGGAACTACATTTTTTTCAGCATTACTTTCTTCTAGGCTTCTACTAGAATGGCCCATTAAGCTCTGCTTACAGTAGTCAATAGCTTTTCTAGCCCAAAGTTCCAAAGTCTTCCACGTTTCTCCAAACACCCACATGGTCAGGTTCTTTACAGCCAACAGCCCACTCTCTGGTACCAAATACTGTATTAGTCACTTTTCCTCTTGTTGTGATAAAACCACCATGACCAAGGGAACTTATAAAATGAAGAGTTTATTTGAGCTTATGATTGATGGTTCCAGGGATTTAAGAGCCCATTGTGATGGGGGGGAGGGCATGGTGGCCAGGGCTGGAGCAAAAAGCTGAGATTCACATCTCCAATGAGCACAGGAAGCTGAGAGAGAGAGAGAGAGAGAGAGAGAGAGAGAGAGAGAGAGAAAGAGACTGGAGACTGGCAAGGCTTTTTAAACTCACTAAGCCCACCCCCAGTGACATACTTCCTCCAGCACGGCCATACCTTCTAAGATCTCCCCAAACAGTGCCACCAACTGGGAACAAAATATCTGAACACTTGAACCCTTTGGGGGACACTCTCATTCAAATCACCACAGCTATTATCTCCCATCCCTTAAGACTTTCTCCTCCCCCTTCTAATGATCCTTTTCTAGTAGTCTGCATCCAAGATAAATTCAAAAAACTTAAAGATTCAAAGCTAGGACCCACATGTGAGAGAGAACATGTGGTGATTTCTTGAGTCTGGGTTATCACAGGCCTATTTTTTTTTAATTCGGAGCTTATAAATAAGTTCAGTATTTGGGTTTTGCTCAAGACAGAAGCATGGAACTGAAGGTGGAAGAGGAAAGTCCAGGCCTGCTTTCCCTTCCCACCAGTAAACTTGCATATAAATAGTTCTTTGCAAGTGGCTCACAAAAGGTGGAAATTCAAATATTTAGGCTGGGCATGGTGGTCCACACCTTTAATCCCACCACTGGGGAGGCCAGAGGCAGGTGGATCTCTGTGAGTTCAAGGCCAGCCTGGTCTATGTAGCATGTTCCAGGTTAGCTGGGGCTACAGGGGGACCCAGTCTCAAAAAGACCTCCCCCCGAAATTCAAATATTTAAAAATAATTTTATTTCTTATTGTTTGTATGAAAGGATGATATTGTGTTCATAATGTACATTAGGATACATTTGTGGAGTTCCTTCTTTCCTTTCAGCTTTATGTGGGTTCCAGGAATTGAACTCAGTTGCTAGAGTTATACGAGTACCTTTACATGCTGAGCCATCTCATTGGGCCCCAAATTTGAAATTTTTTTTTAGATCTTGGTTCATTCTCTTCTTCTTTGCTTCCTAAGATTAAAAGGTTGGATTGTCTGCAATATTATTTCTCATTCCTTTTTAAAAGTCAAAAAATGTAAACTGTGGGCTTCTTACTGCTTATGTCAGAGCAATACATGTGCTTTATATAAACTTACCATTTGTCTATTAATGTTTGCAAAGAGCTTTGTAGACATAAGTCCTTTCACTCTGGAAATGCAGTGTCTATTGAAAGAGAATCAGATGAAGAAGAAAACAATTGTCAGAGAAATTCCTTCATATTTACATCCAGAATGCAAGAGATGTCTCAGAGATAGCGCCGAGCCTCTGCTTTCCCTGATGTTGAAAAAGAGCCAGGAGGAGGGAAACATTTCCGAGAAGGCTGGGTAACCTTAACTGGAATGTTTGTTTCCATATCTGTGTTCCTTGTCTATGTGACAAGAGAGACAAAATAAAGTAGGATGCTTTGAAGGAGTCAGCACAGCTGTGTGTCCCCAGACACTTGCTTCAGATGCTCTCCCATGTGTCTACCAGGTGTAGGGGGATTTTTGGTGACTCTGATCCCCAGCCTGAGCAGCACAAAGATCTCAGAACTCAGGCACCCATGTCCATGTGCCTTCATCTCCTCCACTTAGTGCTCTTACAATATAGGGTGATCTTTGTTAGCAAGACATATCATAGAAGAAAACCTTGCTGAAAATTAATCATAATGATTTATGCAGCAATTACAATGCTGGCCAGAGCAATCCACAGATGTCTTTGGACAGAGTAGGATGGATTTTCCTTTGGGAAGTATAGGTAGTTGGCTCTTAGTACTGTGGAAAATCTCTAGTAGCCAAGACCTCAGGACCCTGCCTGGGCCTCTTGTTGGACTCCCCATCTTGGGGAAGGCAGAAAGGAAGGAAGGAAGGAAGGAAGGAAGGAAGGAAGGAAGGAAGGAAGGAAGGAAGGAAGGAAGGAAGGAGAGAGGGAAGGAGGGAGAGAGGGAAGGAGGGAGGAGGAAAGAAGGAGGGAGAGAGGGGAAAAATGAAAGAAGAGCAGAGGGAGGAATGAGGGGTCAGGGAGAGGAGCACCTAAGGACTTTTAAGTAAGAGCACCAAATTATTTCACAGAATAGCAGCTTCTCTTAGGTGGTCCCTTAAGCTTTAGCTTTCTGATAGCAGTTATTGAGATGGATTTAAGTGACATCAATCTAGGGAAAAGAATCTTGCCACTAGGAAGACAAATTTCAAGGCAATAGGTTTTTATATGAATATGTTTAATCTGGATATTCAGTTGCACAAATATAGCAAGGGCCCTGAGAGAGAACCATCCATCGTTCACTCTTGCCCCAAGTTCAGTGTTTGCCTGATGGTCTTAGTCTCACTCAGAAAATTCAACACTGGAGCTAAACCAATCGTGAGTGCGTGCAAAAGTGTGCCTTCCCTCCTTCGGGCCCTGCTTGTCTAGCAATGGCGCAGCTGAATCAGAGATGCAGTGTTGCAAGTCTCTACTGCATTTCCCATGTCTGCTTTATGATGTCACTGAGGGAACTGTGTTCATGGCTCATCCAAAACTCGATTGTCAGTGGTGGTTGGTTATTTGGCCAGGTCAGAAACACTTCACATGTAGGTGGTTGTAATGGCTTTTCTACTGCCCCGCCCACACCCCGCCCACCTCCACCATGCTGTCTCACTTACCCTGGAGCAAACTTCTAAAATCAACACTAAAGTATACATTTCTTTTGCTTAAAGCCTCTTCCTAGATTTTACCAAACTTTCAAATTATCTGGTCTGTTAATTTACCTTGTTGTCACCTGAATCCTCCACAGATCTGTGGGGTGCTGGTCTCCACGCAGCATGGGCTACAGAACAATCTGTTGAAAGAAGCGTCACAACTTCAGAGCTGTTCTCGGTCTCTCCTCCACTAACTGACCGGACACTGTTCTCAACCCTGATCCTGATCTGCATTTTAGCTGATCGAGGCAAGCATTGCGGGCCTCTGAATCGCAGCCCTCCAGCAAGCTTCTGATGTTAGTTCTGCTATGAATCAGAGAGCACACCCTGATGCTTCGTGTGTCCCCACCCACCAAAAGCAACAGGGCAATGGCAGTTCCCACTCACTCTGGGAACTGCACCGGAAGGAACACTGTAAAACCGTTTGTAGGGTGGCTTTCCTCAAAGCTTCTGGACTTTCTCCCTCTCCTAGGTGTAACCTCTACAAATCAATGCTAACATTCTGTGGGTTTGGCGACGCTCCCTTTTGTCATGATGTGATATTCTGTTGGGTTTGTTGTTATTCCTTTGTTGTTTTGTTTTGAAACAGGGTCAGAATGTGTAGCACTGGCTGGTCTGTAAGTTTCTTTTTTATTTTTTTTATTAATTTTATTTATTTCTGTATGTGTATGAATGTACTGTCTGCATGCAAGATTGTGTACCCATGTCGTGCAATGCGGTGGAGGTCAGAAACTTTCTATGTAGACCAGGCTGACCTCAAACTCAAAGAGATCTACCTGCTTCTGCTGGGATTAAAGGCATGTACCACCACACCCAGCCAATTGTTTTTAAAGAAATCAGAGGGTAAAAAAATGGAGCTGACTAGCTGGGGCTGACCTGACCTGACACCCATCAGAGTTTAAGGAGGTAGTAATCAAGGCACCTTATTGCCCATCAGAAATTCTAGAAGCTGATTTAGAACTGGGCAACTTGATAGAAAACATGAGGTTATATAACATACCCAGGAGTGGTGTGGGCACCATAGGAGCCCCAGAGAACCCTGGGGAATTAGAATCCTAGACACCAAATAAAGAGCTAATGCTAATACTGCGAGAATATTCTTAGTTCAAATGATAGCTCCCCCTGGCATTTACTGAATGTCTGAGACCTATGTGTTAAACATGGTGACTTTATGACAAGAAGAGGCCAGCACAAAGGGCTAGGTTTCAAGCTGTGCCATCTGGCACATGCTCTGTTTTCCGAGTATAAAGCTGTTTCTGCTGTTTGCTCTCTGGACCTTGTAAAACTTGAAAATTAGCTGGGCGTGGTGGTGCACACCTTTAATCCCACCACTCGGGATGCAGAGGCAGGCGGATCTCTGTGAGGTCGAGGCCAGCCTGGTCTACATAGTGAGATCCAGGACAGCTGGGGCTACAGGGAGATCCTGTCTCAAAGAGACCAAAAAGAAAAACTGTTGAAAATAGATATAATTGTATAAATGTCAGTCTTCTATTTTGAGGTGAATTATGTTAGAGTGTATAGTAGATATTTTCCTATTCAGACTTCAAAGCTATTTAGGAAACCATAAATAAATGGGACCCCTGATAGCTTTAATGCTTCATATTCATAAGGTTCCTAGTCTTTAAGTTAAAAAAGATATTACTGAGGAGCTCATCAGTCAAGAGCACTGACTGCTTTTGCGGAGGACCTGGGTTCAGTTCCCATCCTCCAACGGCAGCTAACAACCATCCTTAACTCCAGTTCCAGGGGATCTGCCACCTTCTTCTGACTTCTTCAGGAATTGCACACACAAGTGCACTTAAGTACATGAAGGCAATGCATTGGAAACATAAAAAATATAAATAATAAGGTTGACAATTGAGAACTGGGACCTCATTAAACTCAAAAGCTTCTGTGCAGCAAAAGGAATAATCAGGGAAGTGAAGAGAAAACCCACAGAGTCCGAGGAAACCTTCACTGCTGATACATCTGACAGAGCATTAACAGCTAGCATATATAAACTACTCAAAAACAAAGAAGAAAACAAATGACCCACTCGATAGATGGAGCAAAGAGCTGAACAGAGACTTCACAAGTGAGGAAATAAAGATGACTGAGAAATATCTTAAAAAGTGTTCAACATCGATAACAATTAAGGAAATGCAAATTAAAACCACTTTAAGATATCATCTCACTCCAATAAGACTGGCTAGGATCAAGAAAACAAATGATACCAAGTGCTGGAGAGGTTGTGGGGAAAGGGGAACACTCATCAACTGCTGGTGGGAATGTAAACTCGTACAACTGCTGTGGAAAGCAGTGTGGAGAACCCTTGGAAGACTCAAAATGAGCTTACCACCTGACCCATTCATACCACTCCTGGGTATATATCCACAAGACTCATCCTACCACAGAGATACATGCACATCCATGTTTATTGCAGCTTTCTTCACAATAGTGAAGATCCGGAGCCAACTCAACTGTCCCTCAACAGATGAGTAAAGAAAATGTGATACATGTACACAATGGAATTCTATGCAGCCATAAAGAAATATGATATCATGAGCTTTGGAGGTAAATGGATCAAACTAGAAGATATTATGCTAAGGTGAAGTAACACAGTCCCAGAAAAGCAAACGATGAATGGTATCCCTCATCTGTGGATGCTAGCACCAAATACCTACTTGTAAGGCAAATTGAACACCGTTAATGTTATATTTCTCTTTATCTGAAAGCAACTGTGTTCTTATAATATGAATCCCTTAACGGGCTCTAGAATTAACCTATCACTTATTTTCAGACATTGTAATTTTGATATATGGATGGAGGGTATATATGCATATTTTAGAGTAATATAAAATTAAAAGGGAAAAATATGAATCCCAAAATATGATTTGGAAATAACATACAGTTTATTTTCAGATGACATAATGGTGGTATAGGTGTGACATATATATATATATATATATATATATATATGCATATGTTGAAGCAATACAAATTGGCAGGAACAACAACGAAGAAAGAAGTGGAACAAAGAACTGACTGAAATGGTAAAGTTCTCCCCAAACAATAATCCTTTGCTTTGAAAAACTTTGAAAAGATTCAGGAAAAGATATAAGATATGTATGGCAGAATACATGATCTCAGGTCAGGTGGGGGATATGGAAAGGGGAATGAATCTAAATTGGACTGAGAAATGATGTTTGAAATACACGAAGCTTTCAATAAAATTATTTTTTTAAAAGATATGGAAAAAGCAAAAATAAAACAAAACAAAAAATATATATACAAATAAATTGAAAAAAAATTTTTGGTCTTTTTGAGACAGGGTCTTCCTGTAGCCCCAGGTGTCCTGGAACTCGCTCCGTAGACCAAGCTGGCCTTGAACTCACAAAGATCCACCAACCTCTGCCTCCCAAGTGCTAAGATTAGAGTCGTGCACCACCACGCCTGGCAAAAAATTTTTTAAAGATGCTATTCAGCAGAAAGAATGTATCTTCCTTTTTAACTTTTATCTAATGTTTTAATAGTCTAGGAAAATAGAATGATATTAATGCAAAAGAATTAAAAATCTGCAAAATAAAAGGTGACATTCCTTAGACCTTCAAAGAAGTAGGTTTTCTGTCCTGTAGCACTGGTTATTCACTTCACTGGAAATATCACAGTAAATTTTTATGAGAAGTTAATAAAACTTTAGGGACTTGGTATAAGAAACTATTTTAGTTTTCTCAGCTGAGTGCAATGAACACAAAAGAAGAAAACTATATTAAATTAAATAAATAATATTTGGTTATGTGGCCAGAAGTGCTGTATATTTTGCCATAGTTTGTTTGTTTTAGATATGGTCTCCCTGTAGACCCAGCTAGCTTGGAACTTGCTATGTAGACCAGCCTGCCCTCTGCGTCACAGTCATCTGTCTGCCTCTGCCTCCCAAATTCTTGCACCACCATGCTCTGCTTGCCATAGACCTTTTAAAACTTTTGGGGGGGGGCTGGAGAGATAGCCTAGTGGTTAAGAGCACCGACTGCTCTTACAGAGGACCCGGGTTCGATTCCCAGCACCCACATGGCGGCTAAGAACCGTCTGTAACTCCAATTCGAGGAGAACTCCAGTTCCAGGGGAATTGGAGACCCTCTTCTGACCTCCGCAGCATTGCACGACACGGGTGCACAAATCTACATGCAGACAGTACATTCATACACATACAAAGATAAATAAAAATTTTAAAAATAAATAAATAAAAAACTTATTTGGAACAAAGTCAAGTAACTAAGTATTCTTGAGAGTGGCCATGACTACAAAGGCCTCTTCCTTCATTGCCCATGGGGGCAGGAGTAAGCTGGTCCTTGTAATTCATCTTGGGAGATCAGAGTGTGACAACAGAGTTCAGAGTAGCTTTCACTTTGTAAAAGCATCCTTGCAAACCACAAGAGGTCTGGAAGAGCCCTGGAGAACATGGCCTGACTGGGGAGGTCTGGGGTGAAGTCAATGTGCGTTTTCTCAGAGCTGGTTGAATTTTGTGAGACTCATTACAGAGTGTGTAGGTTCGCAGGCCATTCCTGAAGCATTGAAGTTCTGGTATTTTGCCTTCTCCTCTGAGCCCTTATCTCCACCCATTCTCATGCTATCTCTGGCTGCCGATTGTATGCAATGTTTTCCAAAATTGGCTGCATCAGAGTCAATGATGAACTTGAAAAAGAAGAAAAGAAATAAGATTCTCAGAGCAG
Source organism: Rhizomys pruinosus (assembly GCA_009823505.1). Lineage (NCBI taxonomy): Eukaryota > Metazoa > Chordata > Mammalia > Rodentia > Spalacidae > Rhizomys > Rhizomys pruinosus. The sequence continues at coordinate 2,669,272 of VZQC01003052.1, forward strand.
TGCTCTAGACTACTGAATCAGAATTTCCTGGGCTGAGGCCCAAAAATCTGTATTTTTACAAAGCTTTCCAGATGATTTTGATAAACAGCCAGGTTTGGGAATCATTGGTGTAGTGGAAAGAATTCTATTTGCACCTAAGATCAACCACCAGCTACTCGAACAACTTTAGACAAGTCAACTCATGGGTTATCAGGGAAAATAGAGAAAGTGATACCTGCGTAACAGAATTTTTGGAACAGTGAAAGACATTACATATATGGTCTATCACAATGTGACTTTAACAGGTTGAGTTAGTTACTCCTCTGCTGGTGAGCTAGAAGCCTACCAGAGTATAGGTCGGTTTTTCTTTCTTTCTTTCTTTCTTTCTTTCTTTCTTTCTTTCTTTCTTTCTTTCTTTCTTTCTTTCTTTCTTTCTTTCTTTCTTTCTCTTCTTTTTTGTTTCAGAGAAAGTGTTCAGCTCCCTCTTCTGTGTTTAATTCCTTATGAAACATGGTGTCTCCCTTCATCAGTCACCAAGAATAAGGCCATATGTAGATGAATCGTGAGACCATTATGCCATGTGTTCTAAAAGTCTTCCAAGTTCATTGCTGCAAGAAACACTCAACAGTTAATGCATATTGTTTTTCGATATCTCTTTCCAAATTGCCAGTACAATTTCCATTTCTGGGAAATTACATAGACATGTCTGGATCCAGCTCTTTTATCTTTGCATTTCCAACTGTTCTGTTTTCCTTCTTTCTTCCCATCAAATTCTCATATTTTGACATTTTTAAGACCAGTTCTTCCTTGATCTTTTCCTTCCTGTAATACATTGAATTGAAATGAGCCCATTCTCCTTGGTGAGCTTTCTCTCCAAACACAAAATACTCTGAAGTTCAAATTATCTTTCTCTGAGTGGGTTAACATCACAAAAGGCTTGTGGTTTCATCCATCATAAACAAGAGTGTTTTAAATGAACTCTGTTTCTTTTCTCCCAAGAAACATAGAGAGGTCGGGACAAAGTAAAATGAAATTATAAAAAGAAAGATACTAAAATAGTGGTGATAAAAATAAGTATGTTAGTGCAGTGGGAAGAATATTTAAGTTACTTCAAAACCATAATAAATCAAGAAGCAAACACATTGGCCTCTTGAAAAAAATCTGTTTACTCTGATGAGTGTTCACAGACTATCCAAAATAGCCCTCTCTCTTAGGATGTGCGGGCCAGAGGCACACTGCATATGAGAGCATCTGATCCCACTTCATTTGGGAATGTTGCAGCTTTTGGTTGTATGCCCAGCTGATCTGAGCATATTAACATAGTATTAGCTGCTGACAGTGTTTTCTATCAAACATATCCATTTGTAAGAGTAGAAGAAATACTGTATTCATATTTTCAATCCTCCCCTTTCCTTAACAAAAAAATGCTGCAATGTGGTTTGAGTTGTGAATCTATTGAAGACATCTTTGATAAATCAACAGTCAAAGCATATGTAAAAAGTGATTTGGAAAATTCTTCATGGGTTACTGGTCCTGGGAAGGATAGACTATTGGGACATTTCTCCATTTTCTTTCTGTCTCTTCCATTGTCTGGTTCCTCCCAAAATCCATCTACCATTACAATAAAAGTAATATAAAAATAACTCTCTCTATATTATATATATTATATATATGTATATATATGTATATATATATGTATATGGTTTGCTAATTGCAAAGTAATTTGAGCTTATTGGACAAATGGTGCCATGTAAGTATGATAGATTATTCCTCTATCAAACACTCTAAAATAACATCATTTTAGTTGAAATGTTCCTAGATTTCAGATAGAAATGAGCTAACAGCCTGACCTAAAACTCAACCAAAACAAAGCCAAAGACTAATGAAAAAAGGCAAAGAAGAGCCTCCATCTGGATGTGGAAGCAGGAGGGAACGATTCCTGTGTCAAGAGTAATGATACAGCTTAAGTTTGATTTATGTCTGTGCTGAGATTGCTTATTTTCTTTAGAACATGCCTTTTTATTTAGACAAGAAGACTAGAAAGAGACCTTTAAATTTCTACAATCACACCTTTGTCTTTTAAATGGTTACAGTAAAGTGGATTAGTAGCTGAACTGAGATCAATACAACTAGACAGTGGTTTCACTCTTGAGAGAGCATTCAAGTTACCGATGCTTTGGCTACCCCTACGTGGAAATTACGAATGACAGTTGGCAATTATAATTCTGGAGATAAACCAAAGCACCAAATAAGAGGTGGTGCACGCCTTTAATCCTAGCACTTGGGAGGCAGAGGCAGGCGGATCTTTGTGAGTTCAAGGCCAGCCTGGTCTACAGAGTGAGTTCCAGGACAGCTGGGACTACAGGGAGACCCTGTCTCAAAAAAAAAAAAAAGATGCATTCCTGAAAGAATTTGTTTTGTTTGGGGTTTGGGTTTTTTGAGACAGGGTCTCTCTGGAGTCCCAGGTAGCCTGGAACTTGCTATGTAGACAAGGCTGGTCTCAAAATCACGGAGATCCTCCTGCCTCTGCCTCCCAAGTACTGGGACTAAAAGGCATGTGCCACCATACCTGGCTTCCTAAAAGATTTTACTTTGAAGGTGGAAGAGAGAATACTATATTCTGCAGCTGCTGTTTCTGGTAGGGAAGACCTTAGCTGCAGGCAAGTCAGCATTCCACTGTCAAGACAATGGCTCTGGCATGCTGTGCATTAACCTTAGTGGTATGGTCAGGGCAGTAACACCAGCTGCCACTTCCTGACCTCCAGATTCCAGCAATGCCAGTGACCTTGAACTGACTAAGCCAGCGATGGATTCCTGTCTCATGCTTCTCCACATCTTCAAATAATTTTGTAAGTACATAATCCTTCATAGCAAATTCCTTTCATCTGGAAATATCCAGAGTAAAAAGAATTTGTTTCTTGCGCTGAGGCCCATCGATTTCTGAGTTTGGCATCTAAATTGAGGTTTAATACAGGTACTATATTATATGGAATTTACCTTCACGTCCCTTTCACGAGGTAGGCGTAACCTTGCTCACTTCTTTGTCAGATGAAAGGACTAAGATGCCATGGAATGAAGATGGTTCTTGCTCAAGGTTGTACAATTTATAAATCATGAAACTCAAGATCAAATGCAAATATAGTTACAGTTTCTGAGTCTCACTGTTCCATTCAGCTGTGGTGCTGTAGGATTGAATAGCAGTGGATGAAGGCTTTTTTGCTCACCACACTACAGCTTTATGAGGTAAGAACCTATATCTTATACATTTTAGCACAAGACCCTCTGATCCCAGAGCACAGCTCAGTGATTAGTACCTGCAGTGTGTCCTTGGTAACTAGGTATAATGACCAAAAATCTCATGTCAACTTTCTCCATTGATTCCTCTGTAAGCATTAGTAAACAAGCTTTCTTTCTTTTTTTAATTTTTTTAGGGCGTGGTGGCGCACGCCTTTAATCCTAGCACTTGGGAGGCAGAGGCAGGTGGATCTTTGTGAGTTCAAGGTCAGCCTGGTGGACAGAGTGAGTTCCAGGACAGCTGGGACTACAGGGAGACCTTGTCTCGAAAAGACAAAAAAAAAAATTTATTTCTTTATGTGTATGAATGTACTGTGTGCATGTAGGTCTGTGCACCCATGTCGTTCAATGCCACAGAGGTCAGAAGAGGATATAGGATTCCCCTGGAACTGGAGTTAAAGACGGTTCTCAGCCGCCATGTGGGTGCTGGGGCTCGAACCCGGGTCCTCTGCAAGAGCAGTCAATGAACAAGCTTTCTTTGCCAAATACTTATGGCAGTTTTTTGTGGCCCCTGCCTTCTCATGGTACTTTTGGGCCACCAAATCAGCTGTTTTCCATCTGCTTCCTTTTAACTGCCAAATCCATGTGCATTTCAGAAGGAAAATCAACCCATACATTTCTGATCCATCTAGAGTTAAATCATCAGCCTCTTAGGACAGCAACCGGACAACTGACAGTCTTGGGGAATCCCCTTTTAATGTAAGGTCTGTGAAGAGCAAACCTGAGTCCTGCTATAACCAAGCCATGGGGGAAACTCAGGCCTCAAGAAATTTCAGGGATGCTATTATTTTTCAAGATACAGCCTTGGCTAGGTAGATCCCGGTTTCAATAGATCTGGTGAACAATGACCCAGAAGCAGCTTTTAAGGATGATTCCCACTCCATAACCTCTCCTTGCAGTTTTCCTCCAGTTCTTCAAGTAAACACACTGGCCAGCTTTCCCCATTCATTCTCTCTCTCTCTCTCTCTCTCTCTCTCTTTCTCTCTCTCTCTCTCTTCTCTCTCTCTCTCTCTCTCTCTCTCCTAATTCCCCAGGTTTTTATAGTGCTTGATACAGGATGAGGGCCGACACATGCCAGTGTGCTGCCCACAGGGCTGCGGGTATCCCATGGTCAGAGGAATACCAACCAATGCAAGCTCACAGTGGAACCCAATGCTCCGTCTGCTCACAGAGCGGCTCTCATGGAGGCCAGGATTGATACCCAGCTTACCATACAGTCATACACCGCCAGCCTGAAGAATTTAGATGGAACTCTACACTCAGACCCTCCCTGAAGGACTAATATGGGTGTGGTTTTGCTGACCAACTCTCAGAAAAGCCCAAGATTCATACAGTCCATCAAAGTAGATTATACCACTCTTCCTTCCTCCTTCCTCTTCCTCCTCTTCCTCCTCCTCCTCTTCCCCCTCTTTGCCTCTGTATGCTTGTGTGTATGTGTGTGTGTGTGCATGCGTGCATGTTCCTGTGTGTGCAGCTGCACCTGCACATGTGAATACATGCTGGTGGTCAGAAGCCAACTTCCAGCATTGTTCCTCAGGTGTTGTCTGCATTTTCTATGTTTGTGTGTGAAATATATGCATATGTATGTGTTCATCTATGTGTATGTGTGCATGCATGTGTGTGGCAGAGGTTTAAATCAGGTGTCTTCCTCTATCACTTTCTAGCTTTTGTTTGTGAGACAGGGCCTCTCACAAATCCCAGGGATTCACTGCTTGGCTACACTGGCTAGCCAGTGAGCTCCGGGGATTTACCCATTTCCCTGCCCCCAGCTCTAAGGTACAGACTCCCACCAGCTCTTATACTGGTGCAGAGGATCCAAACTCAGATATTCAGGCTTGTGTGGCAAGTACTTTTTACTGACTGAGCTAGAACCCCAGCCATGACCTTGTCTTTTGAGACAGGGTGTCTTACTGGCCTGGAACTTACCAATTAGCCTTGGCTGGATGGCCAGGAAGCCCCAGAGATCAATTTGTCTCTACCCCCAAAGTATTGGGGTTATAAGCATCCCACTATTCCTGGCTTTCATATGCAGATTTGGGGATCAACCTAGATCCTCATGCTTGAAAGGCCAAGTATGCTTCGACTTGATCTCCCCAGCCCATCCTTTTTTACCCACAGTCCAAGATGATGACCCTTTTGTAACTCTTTCAAAATATTCTATAACATTCATTTATTTGGCAGAATAGTCTAGCTTTTCTGCCTCTGGAAGATCTAGGTTAAAAAGAAATGAGACAGTCCATGGCCTCAAGGAATTATAGCCTTTGAACAAGGCAAACACACAATAGGCAAATACGTCCTGTATAGCTGTGAGGTACAGGGACCCCATATCGAGTGTAGAATGGCTCTGCCACTTTCTAGTTGTAGCTAAGCCATCTAAACTCTCCACTTCAACATGTAGGAAAGGTTAAAAGAACCATGTACATAGAACATGATCTGTATATAGAAAAACATTTATCATGCCTTGTATTGTAACCATGTAGAAGGATGCGTGGGGTCCCACACAGTGGAGGAGAACTACCTGATTTATGGGATAGTATGAACTCTGACATGGGTTTATTTCTAGATGAATGTTTCTAGAAGGAACATCTGTTCAATTTTTGGAATCCATATCATCCTGAAATTAACCTTAAGTGTTCTAAAATAATGAAATTAGGCATATATCCATCTTTTTGAGTCTATTCAACTTTCTGGATAGCTTCCAAGTACTCCAAGGCTTAGAATGTCCATGTACTTTAACACCGGTATTCTAGTTCTCTTGTGTCCTTATAGTTTGTCTTCTTTCGATTATGAACAGTCTTTGGTCTGGTCTACATGCTTACTAGTGATCTTTCTGAAACACAAACTTGATAATGCTCTTCTAAGATCTCCTAGGGCCCCTACTTTTTCTAGATAAAATTCCCACACTCCCTAGCATGGCCCACATAACCATAATCAGTCTCTGCATCACTCAGCAGCACATCTCTTAACTCATTTGGGTTACCCCTTAAGCAATAACTGGGGTAGACTCCACATGCACTATTGTCTCTCTTACAGCTTTGCATATACATTCTTCTGTCTAGGATATTCTGCCTTCCACCTCCCTCTTGGCTCTGAAGGCCTACTTTTGGATTACGTTGGTCAGCTTTCTGTCATCATAACAAATACTTAAGGTAATCAACTTCATATAAAGAGAAAAGATTCATTTTGATTCACTATTTCAGAAACTTTATTCTGTGATTGATTGGACCCAATTGCTTCAGTCTTAGCAAATATATCATGGCGGAAGTGTGTGGCAGAGCAAAATTGGTTACCTTATGCCTAGGAAGCAAAAAAGAAAAAGAGGAAGAGGGTCACCTTTGAGGGCACATCTTCAGTGACCTAAAGATTCCCATGAGGCCTTACCTCCAAAAGACCTCGCTACTTCCCAATACAACACTGGGAACTAAGCCTTTAACAGGGTCATTTGTCTAAACATGGCAAAGATTCAGCTCTGTTTCCTGAGAAGCCTCTGAATAGGCTGTCTTCTGCCACTTCCTCCTCTTTCAGTTGCTACCTCCTCCTCCTCCTCCTCCTCTTCCACCCGCCTCCTCCTCCTCCTCTTTTTTTCTTTTTCTCCCCCCCCCCCCATTTTTTTTGAAGTAGGGTCACACACTGTAGCCCAGGCTGGTCTGGAACTCTCATCAAGTCCCCTATCTCATCTCCCCACCTTCTGGGATTACAGGTGTGAGCCTCCACATCCTGCTAAACTGCCCTTTCTCTGAGTCTTTTTTTTTTTTTTTAATTTTTGTCTTTTTGAGACAGGGTCTCCCTGTGGCCCTAGCTAACCTGGAATTCACTATGTATACCAGGCTGGCCTCAATCTCACAGAGATCCACCTGCCTGTGCCTGTGCTGGGATTAAAGGCATGTGCCACGACATCCTGCCCCTCTGAGTCTTATACATCACAGGTTTCTCCATAATTCCTGTACTTGATCAGCCTTTACATTGTGAGTTCTTGGGCTCCTAAATCATTATGTCTTACCTCTGGCACAGTCTTGACTCATTTGTGAATGAGCCATGCTACCTAGTGAGAGGTCTCAGTTATTTTCCTAGGTGCACTAACCTGGATGCCCATTGAGTCTGCTTCTAATGGCAGTGTCCCCAGTGTTTGTGAGCACGATGTTACCTTGTGGAACAGAGATGAAAATACTTGAAGGAAGGACCACAGGCTCTTTTGAATTCTGTAACTATAACAGTGTAAAAGATCCTAGTGGTCTGGAAAAAGCGTGATTTTAAAAACAAATGGATTCTTATTTTATGTATGTGAGTGCCTACAAGTATGTATGTGCACTATGTGCATGTCTGGTATCCACAGAGACCAAAGAAAGTGTTGGGTTCCCTGGAACTGGGTACAGGCGGGTGTGGTACATGCTGATATAGGTGCTAGGAACTGAATGTACGTCCTCTACAAGAACAGCAAACACTCTTAACCACTGAGTCGTTTTTCCAGTCTCACCAAGCCTGCTTTTGAGTAGTTATTTCCAGATCAATGCTTACCATAATCTGCTCTTACTGTTTAACCTTATCTGTGGGAATAATGTGGAAAATTGCAAATATATACAAGCATGGAGGTAGAAGGATAGGGAATCCTATATATCTGGGATCTAGCTTCAACAGCTGTTAATTTATAGCTAATTTTGATTCATCTAAACCCCAAGTCCCTTTACTGTCCTCCCTACTGCTACCAATGGATTATTTTAAAGCAAATCTAAACGTCATCTGTATATAATTCAATAGTTAGCTCTAAGACATAAGAACTCTTTTTTAAAAATTGCCATAACTCCTCATAACAACTAAATAGAACCAAATATTCATTACACTTTCCCAGTTGTCTAATTATTGTTTTTCTAAAATTTGAGTAAGGAACAAAAAATACCCACATACATTTTATTTGGTTTATAATTCTCTTAAGTCCTTTAAAATTTAAAGTATTACACACAAACACATACACACACACACACACACACACACTTTCCATTCTAGGTTTTACTGATTATTCTCCCATTTTGTGTTGAACATGGGAATCACAACTGCCTTCATAGAATTATTGCTAAAATCTGATAAACTTATGCATACACATTAGGCTGTTTTCTATAATGCTCTTTAAAAAAAACTTCACAGGCTGATGCTTGCATACACATTTATTAAGATGCAGCCAAGTGAGATGTGTCAGCCCCTCCCCTAGAGTACAAACTTCTTTATTGGTGTGTAACAAGGCCCAAGGGCTAGATGCACTACATAACCAAAATCAAATGTTAGCTTTTAACAGACTTGGCCAAAATAGCATACCCCCAACCTACGAGAAATTCAAGTATTTCATATCCTTGTTTTTATTGTACTTGACATATACATTTTAATTTTAATGTTTCTTGCAGATCCACATCAAAAAAAAAAAAAGAAAAAGAAAAGGAGCACTTATTCTAATTTAGCAGAAAGTACAGCCATCGGGTGCAGAGGACGATGCAAGCACAGCTGCTTTTCATCCGTAATTATCTATATAAGAAGCATGCTGCCATTCATGAAGCTTCTAGGAACACATGCACGTAAGCTTTGTGGGGTGTGGGTTTGTACTCAGAATCTTCTCTTTATTCTTGGTCTTTATCCTCTTCTGAAAAATGGGGGACAGACTTCTTGGCCACAACATTGTCCAGCCTCTTTCCTTGCAAATATGGATTAACACTCTGAAAAAAAAAAAAAGTACTTTGGTAATTATTTCATACAACTCTCAGATACAGGTATCCCATACCAGAAGGAAACAAATATACATCTGAAAAATCCTCAATCCTAAGAGACAACTACAATTGAACCTCTACACACAGAATATGGGGCAGGGGGAAAACTAGCACACTCCTCAATTCTCACCAGTAATGCTTTCGTACACAATAGAGTGTGAGGCAAACAGAAGGCCACAACTCGTCAAGCTTCAAAGAATGGGAGCCCCCAGAATGTGTAGCCTTGGATGGGGTCCCTATATTAAACCTCACCTATCCATGCTCAGGGATCATTGCAGAAGAGGGGGCAGAAAGATCGTAACAGTGAGGCCTGGTGTATGACTGTAGAGAGGCAGTGACTTACAATCGACTGTAAGCTTTCCCAGGTAAACCTGTGGCAATGTCGGCATCAGACACGGGACCCATGCCAACTGGGCCAAGGTCTCAAAGTAAAGCAAGAGAAATGGGGTGGGGGACTGACCCTGGACTGAAAACTACAGGAGACTGAGTACTATTGGGTGAGAAAGAGTATGCCTTGCCGAGGATTCCTAGATGTGCTGACTAGACTCCGATGGCTCTATTTGCACAGAAGGACATCTGGGTCTGGAAGTTTGACTGGATAGTGCTTAGTTTGGATGTTCTGAGGCATGAGTTCTGATGCGGGGGGGGGGATGGAAAAGATTGGGTTTGGTTGGGAACCATTGTATGAGATGTACAGATGCTCAAAAAATAATAATAAAAGAAGTAACTGAGAGAGTTGTTTCCTGCATATTGGGTTAACAAGAAAGTAAAGTAGTACTTACCACCTCCCTGCCAAACTATGGCTTCAGTGCACTAGTTAATGCCTCAGTGGACCACACAGTCTCACAGATGTTACTATTTTGTCTTTCACATAACTGTAGAGTTCTTGATCAAATGCAATGTGTTTTTTTAAAAAAAAAATTACTATCTTTAGCTTAAAGGTTTGGGGTGAACCAGAAAATGTTCTTGATACTAACTTAGGTACCAAGTCCCACAAGAAATAATATGATTATACTACAGTGCTATTTATTTGGGAAACAGAATCTGAAATGCATTAAATTATTTTACAGGAAGAGTGTTCAAAGGAAAAGACAAATAGGGCCAAGCAGGAATTAGGAGCTGAAGACTGGCCACACCTGTGGCCCGTGACTACGGCTGTGACTCTTTCATACCAGTATTCTCTTAATAGAGTAAGGGTTCTAGTAACCACTTCCACCTTCCTTTCAAAAGGTGAAATAAAATATGAAGTTATCTGGAAAGGGCCTTTGTTTCTGATTCAGGACTCTGTTCTGGAATCTCTTTCATCTGTTGATGTTCTGAATGAGTCAAGGTTTTTCCATTCATTCTCTAATGCATATCAATTTTTTGAGGTTTGGATCTGAACTAGTAATTGGAGCTTTACAGCATTATCTTTAGAGAACTGAAGAAAAAGAAAAAGACTTTTGGAAGGTATTTGTTTATTGAAGCCGCCTTCCAGTAATGGAATACTTTTATATAAGAAATGGGCTGTGGTTACAAATAGTGAGCAATCATGTTGCAATGCTCAGGCCTCAAGACTGGATGGACACAGCTCTCAGGTGGGCCTGGCCTTCCATGGCATTCAGGAAAGGTGAGCGGACATCTTCCAAAAGAGAAGGATTAGAATATGTGCTTAATCCTCGTAAATGTCCTTGCACATTCTGGTGGATAAAAACATCAGTCACGATGTACCCAACCCACTCTGCAAAACTGTACTGCGAATAAGGTGAAGATTAGAATGTCCTCACATATTTGAAAAGCATCACATCACAAAAACGTATTCATCTCAAAATAAAAAATATATTTAAAAATAAATAAAGTTTAAAAAAGTATTCATCTCTAAGTATTCAGAATTATACTCTTTCTATTAGAAATTGTCAAATAGAGTGGTCTGCCCCACCCTATGGAATCATATAAGAACCTTTGAGTGAACTAACATGCCTGGAAATCCTTTCTACTTTGCAATAGGATTCATTCTGAACATTCTAATATGTTAAAGGAGAGTGTAAGATATCCATATTTGGGACTGGAGAGATGGCTCAGTGGTTAAGATTGCCGACTGCTCTTACAGAGGACCCAGGTTTGATTCCCAGCACCCACATGGCGGCTAAGAACTGTCTTGGCACACGCCTTTAATGCCAGCACTTGGGAGGCAGAGGCAGGCAAATCTCTGTGAGTTCAAGGCCAGCCTGGTCCACAGAGTGAGTTCTGGGGCTATCAGGAGACCCTGTCTCAAAAAGACAAAAAAAAAAAGATATTCATATTTATCAAATACAAGAATAACCAGTTGACACACTGTTTAACTACAATAACCAGTGGATTTCAAATGTTCATAAGATAAAGCTTAAAAGCTAAAAATTCAGGGGGCTGGAGAGATGGCTCAGTGATTAAGAGCACTGACTGCTCTTGCAGAGGACCCAGGTTCAATTTCCAGCACCCACATAGCAGCTAAGAACCATCTTTAACTCCAGTTCCAGGGGAATCCGATGTGACACAGGTGTACCAACCTACATGCAGACAGTATACTCATACACATAAAAAAATAATAAATAAATTTTAAAATTTTTAAAAAATAAATAAAAATTCTGCAAAATCCTTTAAAAGGAAGCTGATCTTTTATTTGTAAAGCAACTAGGAATGCAAGTGGATTTGAGTCCATATAAAAGTCATATAAAATAACCTGGGGCTCTGGCTGTAACTTTAAGGAGAAGTCTTTTGGTGTTAAAAAAAAAATCTTAGGCTTGAGACTTGCTTTCCAGACCCAGAAACTGTCAAAGGTTGGAGGCAACAGGAAGAGAGAGGAACACACTATTCCTTAAAGTTGAATTAGCATTCAACTATTGAATATAATGTGTGGTGCTAACTGTATTGTGAAGAGCTCAGGCACTTATGCATTTATGGTCACACTCAGGTGAGATACTAGGTAGGTTACATAGAGTTCATTCTGCCCATGTGGCAACTGGAAGGACCCTCACAATAGATCCTTGTTTGCTGTGCTTTTCAAACCCGAAGCAAATGGTGAGCTTCACTGGACGAAGCCTTAAGTCTTCAAACAAGTGAACCGTGATTTCTCTACATCGATTCATGCTCTGGAATTGTGGTTAAAGTCTTCATTCAAGATGGAATCAGCATCTAAAGTCTAGGGATGCTGTTTCCCCATAAGTACAGAGAGGCACAGGGTTAAAGGTATGAGAATGGGGCTTTATAGATGTCTGTGAATAGAAAGAACTTGATACCCTGGGTCAATGTGACCCTTATTTTCTTAAATTCTAAGCCTTGTCTATGTGGAGGAAGTTGAGGGCAAAGTAAAAATCCTTTATAACATGTGTCTTAGCCAGAATTCTGAGTTTGGGCAATCACTGGTCTCATGGAACTGTGACCCAAAGTCAACCTAAGTTACTCACTGAGTCAGGGTACAAGGAATGAGGGGCCAGGAAGTCAAGACAATCAAAGCTGCATGCTGTTACTCCTTTGGGGACAGTCATTGGTCTTATTTGGAAACGTTCTTGTTGTGCCATAGGGAGATATTCAAGCCATCTTCCTGGTAAATTATGTGTATTCTGAGCTCCTAGAATAGAATTTCTTGATGTTCTCTCAAGAACACATTACACCCTTCCTGTCACCATCTGCCATTGGAAGCTGTAATCACCAAGAAAAACCCCTAATAACCCCGTTAGCTCTCCCAAAGAAGATCTGCTTCCAGATGGAACAACTTTCTGCTTCTTGCATAGGAAATTGGCTGCGGGTCTTCTGAGTTTTGTCAGGCAGCACAGGGGCCTTACGATTAATACTAAGGGCAGAAAATCCATATGTCTTGAAGCACTCTCCATCTGATCTTGGCAAAGCTATTCAGAACGGCCACAGTTACCGCTGTCCAGATTCCCAACATTTTCCAAGATTCAAGTATTTGTTATTCTGAACAAATGGCCAGTGGCCTTGTGTATATGGTTTGGTTTATATGTATTTAACTACAATAGTTACTATGGTAGTACTTCATGGTATAATAGCAGAGCCTTTCCCCTTCTACCTGGAAAAGGAGGCTTTGTTAAGGCCTGTCTGCCCAGTTTGGTACCAGTAACATCAACAAGATTGATGTTATATTATATTATATTTAGCATTGATCATTGCTAAATATCAATCCTGTAAAATCCATTGTAAACCCAATGCAACCTTGGCATTCAGCTTTGTATCAGGCAATAGCATATAATATATATAGATATAGACATATCTATATATATTAACCAAATGCAGAACACAGAGACCATGGACCCACCCTGGGCAGTTCCCAGATGATTTAAGCATGCAGTAGCCTCAGCAGTCATCAAGTGAGGTATCTATTGCACCAACCTGGCTAGGCCAAGGAAAAGATATAAAGACATGAATCTCTTACTGTTGAGAGATACAGTAAGACCTTGTCATATTTAGCAGGAAAAAAAATGTAATTCATGGATTAACATACCATCCAAACATATGTGTCTATACCAAAGTAACCTACCATAACTATTAGTGCTGTTTAAATACCTATATATCTAATTGCTTGTGCTTCATTAGTAGGATCGAAAGGTTATTCCTGGACAAACTGTCAGCCCATGAAAGGAAACAGCCAGAATTGACCAGAGTCCAAGACAACAGCTCCAGAGAAAGCAGACTGTTTTGCTTCTCATCCACCTGTGCCCCTTTTCTAAGCCTAGGGAACAATCTGCAGAAGAGGAGGCATGGTAGAATGTAAGGGCTGCAATTGGGGTGAATGATGAAACTACAGCAATATAGTCTGGACACTCATTGGATCAACTTGATTGAACATACAAGCCCCCCCCCCCACTGGATGGCGGGGCTGCGGGGGGTTGGGCACAAGTCTGCAAATTGGTTTTACATGAGGGATGCTTGTACTCATAAATTATCACTTATTGCTAAAAAATGAAAAAAAATTTTTTTTAATTTTTTTGTTTTTTATGGCAGAATGCATGATCTGGGATGGGGTTGGGTGGGATGGGGGGGAAGGGAAAGGGAAATATGCCTGAACTGAATTGGAAAATGATGTATGAAATACACAAAGCATCAGTAAAAAAAAATTTAAAAAAAAGACGAATCTCACTCATCTCATCTCTTCCTCATGCATTCCTTCAAAATTATGGTCTGTAGCATGCACTTCCTCATTCCTGTCTTGTGATTTACATAATTGATGCAGATGTATGAGCAGTTCCTTCTACTGGCTCCCAGAGCATTTGAGGAAAGACATACCTGCATGTCCTCCCTGCGTTCCAGTCCTCTCATGGGTGGGATGTCATTCATGGTTGCTGACTAGAAGGGAGGTGGTACGTATTCCACAATCATGTCCTAAAGCTTGGGAGAAGACCACCCCCAGAAACCGGGGGTACACTTGCTGGGTGAGGCCCTCACCGTACAGAACCTTTGTTTTGTTCTTTGGGCAGCATCAAAAAGAATTCTGTCACTTCCCCCAAACCAAAGGCTCTGATTTACCAAGTGCCCCACTCAGAAACCTTAAATATCCCAGCCACACCCCGGCTGGCACGTGTTACCCTTCGCTTCCGTCTCTGTCCTCCCTTCATCTTCTCATAAAGGAGTTTCTTGTTCTAGAGTGGAGAAAAAAGAAAAGACAAATGCAGAAGTATGGATTGAATTTGGTGAATGTCTATTTTAAAAGCAATACTTGGTGTGTCCCCTGGATATTTGCATACACATATTTTGGAAACAAAGCTAGATGAAAGGAATGTCGTGTCAGAAAGATAGACCACAAGAGAAAAGCTGGCGACTGTGGTGCTTTTCATAAAGTCCTCTGCACTGCCTTGAGGCACACAGTGTCATCAACAATCACAGAAACAAGGAGAGATGGCATGCTAAAATGCCAGGGTGCAGGGAAACCCATAGGGGGAAAATGTAATTCATGGATTAACATATCCAAACATGTGTCTATGCTAAAGTAACCTACCATAACTATTAGTGCTGCTTAAATACCATCTCCTCACTTTGAACAGCCTTTGTTTACAATAAATAACTTTATCTCAGTATCTAATTCCCTTTTTATGAACTACACACATGATTGTTCCAAAGAGCAGCATCTGACCATTAACAACAATCCTCTGTGTAAATAAATGAGACACTGACTTCTGCAGCCATCCCTCTGTGGTTCAAGTTGGTGCCCCCATCAAGACAATCACAAAACCATTTGGTCTATAACATTTTTAATAGAGTGAACCTTTTAAAAACTGCCAAAAAGCTTCTTGGCAGAAAGGAAAGTTATGTTGGTGGTGGGGAGGGACTCTATTACCACAGTTTGTATAAGTGTTTCCACATACTGCTATTTCAAATGCAGACGATTTAAATGAGCTCTAGAATATCAGGCACATGCTCAACACATTTCCCTCCAGTTGAGATTAAAAAAGACAGAACACTTAACCTGAAGGTGGAACTGGAGAAGGGGATTTGGGTGTTTTGCCTGTGTTGTTTTGCTTATTTGATGTTCCACTCGGAAGGGAAATAATGTATAAAAGAGATGATTCATCTTGCTCTAACTACAATGCCTTCACATTGACTTCTAGACAAAGAGAATGACAGAGTCCCAGTGAGGAGCAAGTTCACACAACATCTGTATCCTCCAAGCTGTCTCCTTATTATCAAGTATCTAAACGGTAGACTTGAAAGTGAAAATGCAAATGCCAAGAAAGAGCGTTATCATTTTCTTGTTCGTTAAAATCTACCCACCTGCAATTTACAAATGAGCTTCCTTGCCCAACCTCAACTATGCAGGGAGGCTATGCCAGAAGAGAAGCAGCTTCCACTGCCAGAAACATGGGCATTGGCCAGAGCCTCTGTCTCTGATCAAGTAACTATCAGAAGGGAGAAGAGGCAGGCCTGTGGATCATTCCCTCGAGGAATGAGGACATGGTAACTGGGCTCAACTTCCACCTCTAAATGTAAACAATTCGGATGCACAGAGAATGTTCTGGATGTTCATGCCAGGGCTGGAAAGAGGTTGGGGTAAAGAGAGCAGGGTCAGTGACTGCACACACATATGCACCATCTTGTTCAGTGTTCGAGCTGGAGACAGTGCAGAGGGGCCTGCAAGCTGATGCAGGGGGGCTGACTGCTTATCAGCCCTGGCACGGCTCCAGCATGCCGCCAGCAGGATGAAGGCAGCCGAATCTCAGTCTCCTTCAGAGGATCTCGGGACAAAATACAACCAGAAGTGTAAAAATTCTGGACTTCCTCTCAAAGATAGTCCCTGCTTCCGCAGAGAGTCGAGGTTAGGACTTGAATATTCGTGCTTCCCCTCTCCTCACGAGTAGAGCTGGGCTTTATCCAGTAGCCCTGTTACTGTGTAGGATTTGTTTTTGGTTTTGGTTTTGGTTTTTTTGGTCTTTTTGAGGCAGAGTCTCCCTTTAGTCCCAGCTGGCCTGGAGCTCACTATGTAGACCAGGCTGGCCTTGAACTCATAGGAATCCGCCTGCCCCTGCCTCCTGAGTGCTGGGATTAAAGACATGTGACACCACCCCTGGCTGACTGTGTAGTTTTAAAGGCAAGGGTTGGCAGGTGTGGTGGGGGTGAAAGCATACACACACACACACATACACACACACACACACACACACACACACACACACACACACGCGTGCGCGCACATACGCACATGCATGGGAAGGAGTGGCCCGCTTTCTAGGAGAGCAGCAGGTTTAAGTTCACTAAGGGGTTTTCTATTGTGCCATAAAGATTTTAAAATTTGGATAACTGCTCAGTCCTGGTTTCAAATATCATTCTTAAATGGACCTGGAGGGGATCTTCTAGGAAAACTCGTAAGGATGAATGAGCTTAGAACACCTGATTAGGACAGAAAGTAAAGATGTGCTCAAACAAGTGGAAGAGTTGTGTCAGAAGGAAGGAAAAGCCGGCTTGAAGAAATCCCTATTGGTCAAGTCTAGGACATTTTGAACATAAAAATTAATAACAATGAGCCCATAGACATAGCAAATAAACAAGCACATTTGTCAGTAAATCGGGAGAAACTCCTGCTAGGAGTAGGACATGAACCAGAAAGAACAGAGTAACAAACTCATCATTTTGCAACTATCATAATTACAATTGATTCTGGTAAGTCACATTAATCGATGCAAAATGTGTTGGCTAGTGCTTAATGAAGAGTGGAATATTTATAGCTTCAAAATCATTTCTCATGAATTATTAATTTCAAATGGAAAAAAGTTATTTTACACCAGAGAAATATGATTACTGCTTTAACAGAGCTTGAAGTTAAGACTACCAATCGTGGATTGAGCTGACACCTCATCCTCCTGAATGTGTCACATTGAAAACATAAACAAAAACAACAATACCACAATGAGGAAGCTTAATAAGTTGATCTCGAAGAAAGAGAAAGAAGAATAGTGACTACTAGAGCTGGAGAACCAGGTGACAGAGACAATCCACGGGGCATGCGGTTGACAGGAGGAATAAATCTAAGTGCTCTTTAGCACAGCAGAGTAACTGTAGTTGATAACAATTAGTGTATATTTCAGAACAGGGGAGGGTACTCTCAAAATTTCCAGTGTAAAGAAATGGACAATGTTTGAGGTTATAAGTATGTTATCATTCCGATCTGATCATTAAACATTGTGTACATGTATTGACTCACCACATGGTGACCTGTAAATATGTATAATTATTCTGCGTAAAGTAAAAATAAAAATGCAAAAGGACAGCTCAAGTCTAATGACATGGAAGTCTGAGGTGCACCTGAACTGAAGGAGACTCAGCAAGTTCAACGCGCTGTAACCTGGCAAGATGCACAGAGCTGATGAAGGAGCATATCTTGCATGTGTCCCTCATCTCAGTTTAGGCTCTGATCATGTATTGAAGAAAGTTGTGCAAGCATCAGGAAAAGGAGAAACATTTGCTCTGACACAGTGTTTTCCTAAGAGAATAACACTCAGCAGTGAGTGCATGAAGAGGGAAGACTGAATTTAGCCTTTGGTCGTAGCCCCCAGGGACTGTGGTTACACACACACACACACACACACACACACACACACACACACACACACAGTTGGCAAGGCAACTAGTCCTGGATAGGACTTGATAGGCCACATTATCAAAGATGAGTCACAAAGAGATAGAGAAGCTGTTTATAAAGAACTCTGTAGTCAAATGATGGGGTTCAGTTCCCAGCTGTGCCCATCACAACCCCTGCATTGCTGAGAAGGCTACCCAGCTCCCGGAGCCTGCCTTTTCTCCTCTGTAGAATTAGAGTGATAAAGATGGGCAGGCTGGATGAGATGACTGAGGTAAAATATTAGCACAGAGTCTGGTGCACAGCGTGAGCTCCATAAACATTATGGTTTCCTATTATATGGTAATTGCACAATTACTATTATTAGTCATTGGTGTATTCCCATTACATAACACAGGGCCCAGAAGGCATATGATAATTAATAAAGGTGCCTTGATGCATTAACAAGGAGAGAGCCATGCAGGAAACAAGACAGACCCTGATATTTGTTAATACGTGAATCATTGCCGCAGATGCAATGATTCTGTTGAACTCCAGCTAATGTCAAAAACAGGGAGGCAGTATTGTCAAGGAAGAAAGCAAGACTTGTGTGCAGACATGACTGCTTTGTTAGTTTAAAGGACAGCTAAGCTGCAGACAGGCTTTAGACTATCCTTCTAAATAAACACTCAGGAAGGTCCGTGGATCCCAGCTTAGAAAAGCAAGACCTCCACAATTCACACTTCCATGTGAAGATCAAGCAAATCCTGTTTTACTGCTAGGTGGTAATGAGAAAATAAACAAGGAAACTTAAGTTTAAACAAACACATAATTAGAGCTGATAAGAGGTGCAAACACTGTTCCTGCCCATTGATCTGTGATAGCTATTTTGTCTTTTACATATGGCCCTAAATTCTAGGCTTTAGCTCTGATGTGCACAGAGAGGGGCAGGAGAGGCAGAGAGGGGCCTGACAGCTGAGTTGAGAGAAGGGAGAGGGAAGGAAAAACGGGGACACTGAGAAGCTTGGTGACAGAAAGTTTTTGAAGAGGTAAGAAATGTTGGAAAGAAAAGCCCCCCCCCCATAGTCCCCAGGCGGACTTTTCCTCAGCCGCCTTTGTTTCTCCTTTCTTAAGCCTAGCATCCCTCCCCTAAGTCTTCAGGGCTTCTCTCCTTAGCGTTCTGACTTCTGCAACGGTTGAGCATCCGTCAGCCACACTGGTCCTCAGCCCCGCATCGTCTTCCTCTGCCCTTGTCTTCCATCTTCCCTGGCGCTGGGACCTGGCTCTCACTGCACTGACAGAATGGGTTGTTTATTGGGGCCAAGTTGTTGTGCTAATTTTATTTTCATGCCTTTCATTTCAACTGCAAGACTCTATATCCATTGTGGCCCAGCACCACTTCTTAGTGACTGTATGTACTGAGCACCTAGCATAACCTCTGCAACAAAGCAGGCTCGGTGTCTGCTCCTTGCTGAGTCTGACTCTTGCTTCTGCTTGGCAGTACCTTGGCCCTCCATTGTGGATCCCTTTCCAGTACTCCTTCCTTCCTTTTTCCTGCTCCTTTCCTCCTTCCCTTTCCTCCTCCTTCTCTTCCTCTCATCTCTTTATTTACTTATTTATTTTTTTAAGAACAGGGACTCCCTGTAGCCCCAGCTGGCCTGGAACATACTATGTAGACCAGGCTGGACTTGAATTCACAGAGATCTACCTGCCTCTGCCTCTGCCTCCCAAGTGCTGGGTTTAAATGTGCCATCACACCCAACTCATCTTTCTTTTTAGAATGCACTCAGAGGAAGAGTTTATCCAATCCATTTCATATTTACAAATCATCCCTCCATGCTATGTCTACACCATAGAACAATTCTGTTTAGTTTGCTCACTTTGAGATATCATGCATTCTATCTCCTTTGTTATATTTAGATCCAACATAACTGGATTTATTTTCTGTAATTCTGCTCTTTATCGTCTCCTATTTTATTTCTCCCTACTCCATCAGGATAAGTTTTATAGGAGGCTTTCACAGCTGAAGCCTCTGATTCAAGATATTTTTCTGTTTAATATGTTTAAGCAGTACCAGTAGGAAGAGGGTTGAAAATATTCCACAACCCAAATCTCCCTAACAGAACTGAGGTGTGGGGGTGGGGTGGGGGGATTAAGAGAATGACGCAAACTGGAGATGCAAAATCAATCCAGCATTGTTGCTTTGTTGCAAAAATCTGGGAAATATACATATTTCCGAAAGCAGAGGGGACTGAGTCAATACAAAGGAAGGTTCTAGCAAAATGAAAGTGGTTATTAATGAGGATGATTTCTTTCTCCAAAACAATGAAGGAAAGGAAAAGTTTAGCTTTCTGGTTTCAATACGCCCAGAAAAGCAGCAACAAAGCTGTCTGTGGTACTGAGCTGAGAAGGAACTGAGGAGTTTGGAGGGGCCCGAGCAGTATCTTCAGGGGTTGGGGGGCACACACTCATTTGCTTATTCCCGACACACTGACCACCTACTCACATCTGTGACTTAACACTTCTATGCATTTCCCCTCTTTTCACACCTAGCGTCAGCACTGGATTACACAGGCCAGACCACAGGAGCCTAGACACGGTCCCTTTCAATTTTAACTTTGTCTGGCCCGTTGTTCCAGGCTGTTGGGATCTTCTTGAATACCTGCTCTGTCGTCCAGTGTTATCCCTTCCAACTTTGCATCACCCACTGAGAATCTGATAAGTATGTGTTCTATATTTTATTACGAAGTTGACAAAGACATGGAGTGGGGGCAACAGGAAGACATGTGGGTTGCCCTGTAACATTCCCCTCCCCTCCTGACACAGATTCTTGAACAGGCAAGCTGTCTTTTGGTGGTACTGTGTTGCTACTTGGCTACATCTCTCCATCTCTTCCAATAGTAGATCATAAAAGATCTTGTCAGAAACTTTACTGAAGTCCAAGTGCACCATGCCCACTTCATTTCCCTCATTAAGCTGGCAAGTAAATGAATAACACTGGCAGAAGGGAGAATACAAGCGGATCAGCAAAGCTTGTTTTTAGCACACGAGCGCCAAGTGGCCATGGTTTCTCTTCCCCAGTGCTTATAAAACAACACCCTTCACTGACAGCTACACAGAGTTGCATGCGACTGACAGCAAGTCTCTGCTACACATCTGGAAATTTTCGCCCTTTCCATAAAGCAGACTTATTATATACATCTGTTTCCAAGTTTGGACATCTTTATTTCTTTGATTTTGCAGAGATACGCAGAGAACGTTTCCTTTAGTCTAGAGATTAAATCTGCCAATTTTTCTCAGTAACTATCTTTTAAGTCCTTGACTTTTCATAAAATCCCATACAGCGGTAGAAAGTACTAAATGAGACCCCAGGATGCAGGCTGTGCAGTAGAGCAGAATAGAATCTTCTAGATTAGAATCTTCTATGGGGGCTAGAGAGATGGCCTAGCGGTTAAGAGCACCGACTCCTGTTGCAGAGGACCGGGGTTCGATCCCCACCACCCACATGGTGGCTAAGAACCATCTTTGACTCCAGTTCCAGGGGAATCCGACACCCTTTTCTGACCTCCGCGGCACTGCACAACACGGGTGCACAAACCTGCATGCACACAGTACATTCATCCACATAAAGAAAAAAAAGAAAAGAACTAAATTGAAAAGAATCTTCTATGGTTGGTGTGATTGGTCTAGATTGCTGTCTCTGTGGATGGAGTCCATATACTGCAACGAAGACATGAGTGTACTTTGGAATGATAATTGCATAAAGTCCCCTCTCCCTAGCCAGAGGGCTCTGAAGTTTCAGCTTCTGAACAACTTCTATTCTCCCCAGCCATGCAATACTGTTCATCTCTGGCCTCACTATCCCCAAAGGATCAGAATGAAAATCTACTGATCACTGAAACTGAACTTACCCACTTGCCCAATCCAGGGTAGTCATGTTCCGGATCAAAAAGGTGTTGGTGTAACTGGAATTCTCGACTGAACTCTGCAGTGTCAGGAGTGTTTTCTAGACATCCATCATCTGCTGCAGACAAAGGTTTTTGAGGCATGGCCAAAGCATTTGTTGTTATTCTAAAAGTTTATTTATCAAAAAGATCTCGACACATAAAGGCCAGAGGCTGTTCATATCAGACACTTCTAGTCACTTTCCCTCTGGAGTCTAATCTCCCTGCTGGATGGGACTGTCCATCCCAAACTCCCACTCCTGGAGCAAAGACCTATTGGCTGCTCCCCAAACCCACTTCCCTTTCCTCCTTGGCATACAACTAGGCTAAGTGTCCAGCCTTGCTTCATAATCATGTGGAGTCCCAGGCTGGAGCTGAGGCCAATAGAAGTGGGCAGAAGTGATGTCCTCCACTTCCAGGCCTGTCCCATAAACTTTCTCATGGTCTACGTTGCCCCATCCTAACCCACCTGCCAGTATGCATGCTTCCAGCCATGGCCACTGGGGCTGTAAGTGTAAAGATGGCAGTCTGGGCCAGAACCCCCTACCTCCACCACCCCCCTACCCACTGTGACAGGACATCACATGAGTGAGAAGCAAGTTCCTATTATGAAGCAATTTGCTTCAATAGCAAGTGTTTCCTTCAATGTTGTATGTCCGTTCCATGGGCTCTTCTTCTCTTGGGTGAGTTCTTAGGAGCCATTTCAGTGTCTTTGAGAACAATCCCAGAATGGGGTTTCATGCTATATACATATATATATACATATATATGTATATTACATGGGAACAGCTTATGGTGTGGCGTCATTTGAAGTGTGATGAAGCCCCCCTCTGCCACCTCCTTTTAAATTGAAGTTTATTCAAAGATTGCTCTTTTGTTGTTGTTGTTGTTGTTTAGTTTTGGTTTTGTTTTGGCTGTTTTCTGACCCAGGTCTTATTCTGTAGCTCAGGCTAGCCTCAAACTTACAGTCCTCCTGTCACTGCTTCCTGAAGGCTGTAATTATAGGCATCTGCCATAACACCCAGCTAAGATTGCTCAGTGAAATATAAAACATGGCTTCCACTCCAATCAAGGCAAGTTCTCTCCTTGGCTTCTGCTTTCCCCTAGGCTCTGTCACTACAAGGTGAGATGCTCTATAAGGGAGTCTTTTTTAAAAATTTCTTTTTCTGCTGGGCGTGGTGGCACACGCCTTTAATCCTAGCACTTGGGAGGTAGAGGCAGGCGGATCTTTGTGAGTTCAAGGCCAGCCTGGTCTACAGGGTGAGTTCCAGGACAGCTGGGGCTACAGGGAGACCCCGTCTCGAAAAGACAAAAAAAAAAAAAATTCTTTTTCCTTCCTCCAATATATTTTAGACAACATCTTTTAAAAGGGAGCTATGCAAGCTGGAGATGTAGTTCAGTGGTTTGGTACCTGCTTATTAGCCTGTGTTAAGGACCTGGGTTCAACTCTTGGCACCATATAAAGAGGTGGAGAAGCAGAGGAGAGGGAACAGGGGCCACAGAATTTTTTTCAGGGCTGGGGGAGGAAAGAAGGCCCCCTTTTGAAGGGATAATGACCCGTTGGCATCAGTACTGAGAGCTCTATTTGCAATTAGCCAGGTTGTCTAGCTCTTGGGACTGACCTATAGTCAGTCTTCCTGTAGCTGGAGCCATACAGCAGCATGAAGCTAGAAATTTGTAGTATTATAACAAGAGCCTAGTGTGACTTCCCACTTCTCAGTGAGCTAGTTCTAACTTCTTCATCCACAGCAATGAACAGTATGGAGGAGAGGGCTACTAAGCAGAGTTCCAGCAGCCTGCAAATGGCAGCTTTACAACCTTTTCATAATTGCTTCTCAAGTACCTTTGAGTGGGCTGAGATTGAGTTGTGCAGATAAAGCCTTGCTCTGGGAACTGAGTTGTGGGTGCTGAAAACATGCCCTTCAATTCACCTTCTGGCCTGAGGTTGGGTTGGATTCTTGGGAGCTGCACTGGTCTGTGCAGGAGATGGCCCATGATTCAGAGGAAGTAGGAATCAAGCTTCCATCCTGGATCACTTAACTGGGCTATGCTGTAGCATGCATCTGCAAGGTGGTTTCTCACAAACAGTAGCTAGATTTAGCAAGTGAAGTCTCGGAGATTCCCAGTTGTGGTAGGACAAATTATTTGGAGTGTGTTAGCTTCATGGAATGACAGCAAAGGAAATGGCAGTGTCTGGTGCTGGGGTTTTACCCCTCTTTGTCCGCTCGCTTTGACCACTCTCCTCCCAGTGCTCACAGCTAGTGCTCCATTACATAGGTCCTTCTGGGGATGTTTCTTTAAGACACTGGCTATGTCACTGTTTTATTGATGAGGAAACTGGGGGTTAAAGAAGAGACTTGCTGAGGTTGACCCTAAAACTCAGATCTCTTGGGGCTGGAGAAATGGCTCCGAGGTTAAGAGCACTGACTGCTCTCGCAGAGGACCTGGGTTTGATTCCCAGCACCCACATGGCAGGTAAGAACCCTCTTTAGTGCCAGGTGTGATGGCACACGCCTTTAATCCCAGCACTCAGGAGGCAGAGGCAGGTGAATCTCTGTGAGGTCAAGGCCAGCCTGGTCTACTGAGCGAGTTCCAGGACAGCTGGAACTAAAGGGAGACCCTGTCTCAAAAATACCAAAATATGGGGCTGGAGAGATGGCCTAGTGATTAAGATCGCCAACTACTCTTGCAGAAGACCCGGGTTCAATTCCCAGCACCCACATGGCAGCTGAGAACCATCTTTAACTCCAGTTCCAGGGAAATCCGACACCCTCTTCTGACCTCCACAGCATTGCACGACATGGTGCACAAACCTACATGCAGACAGTACATTCATACACATAAAAATAAATAAAATTATAAAAAAACAAAAAAATACCAAAATATAATAGTAATAATAATAATAAATAAAAATAAAAAATAAAACCTCAGATCTCTTGATCCACACTCTGGGTCTCTTTCCTTTGTCTTACAACAGTGTGTTTCAAACTTTATTGTGCACCAAGGCCGGTGATTACAGAAGGCTGGGTCCCAGGGCCAGAATCTCTGATTCAATAAATCTTGGGTAGAGCCTCAGGACCTGCAATTCTAGCAAGTTCTTAGGTACTGCTGCTTTAAGAACCCACTTTAGAACATTAAGAAACTCTGTGTTACACTGTATCTTATCAACTTTCCAGACCCCCCCAGAGATGGGTGTTCTCCAAAGTCTGAGCTGATCTTTGTTCCTACCTATCCAAAACCCTGTAAGCAAGTAAAAGGTTGCTGATGTGCTTGATGCCAGCCAGTGATTCAGGCTTTCCTCCCATCCTGGGCCAGCAGCCCTACACTGGCTTGGTCATATCCGGCTCTCATGTTCCAGCTCAACATGGGAGCTCTGTGCCCCCAGGGAAGACAGGGGCCTCACCCTAAATGAGCAAAGGAGCATCTTCTGTCATAGAGAGCCCACACTGTAATTGTGGGGTCAGAAGTTCCCATTTCCTCCCACAAGAACCCAAGGCCACGTTTGATACCTGTTTTCCCAACAGGACAGGGATTTGGAGGGTCTGGGTAGCCCTGATCCTCACTGAAGTCCTTAGGGATGTTGTCACCAGTCAACTCTGCCACAATGTTGGGGATGTTGCCAAAAGGACCCAGATGCTGAAGACCCTCATGAGCTCCACCTGCAATGTGACGGACCATGTTTAAATTGACATTTACTCAGGCAGATCATACAGACAAAGCACTGTGCTTTATAAGGAAAGAAAAACACATCAAACAGTCTCAGCCCTCTAGGCATTTGGAAATGTAGCAGAAGCAGACACACACTTCCACACAATGTGGATTGTGTATCACTGTCATAGAAATGCTAAGACAGCACTATGGAGCATGGAGAAGGGAGAGTCCCGTTTGACTGCTGGGATGACAGGGCTTCCAGGCGCTAGGTTTTAACACAGCTGAGTTAATAGAGGCTAAACATGGACTGGGGGATGGGGGGGTGAGGGGGACAAGGAAGCAGTGGCCACTAGGGTTTAATAGATGGAAAGAATATTATAGAAAAAAGCTAAAGAGAAAAGTCAGTAACATCCTGCCAGCCTAACAACACTTGACATATTTACTCCACTCTTTTTTCGTATAACTCTTGACAGGGGTTGGAGTGATGGCTCAGCAGTTAGGAGCACTTGTTGTTTTTCCAGAGGACATGGGTTCAATTCCCAGAGTCTACATCTGGTGGTTCCAGGGGATCTGATGCCCTCTTCTGGCTGCCTCTGGCATCAACATGCACATGGTCATATATACACAAACATAGACCCAGACATATATGCACATGAATAAAAAATTCCAAAAAAAAATCTTCATACATTTTTAAATTTCATATTTAATAGCAAGCATCTTTCCATTTGTCTACATGGACTCCATTCCTATATTTATGATGGACTATGTAGTTACTTTAGTCAATCAGTGTACCGTGACATATTAACTATTCTTCTTTTGTGAGACAATTAGTATTTCTCAATTTATTTTAGTCACTTAATTTTTTCCATATTTTGGATTAGTTTTCCTCAGGATAATTTCCCAGAAGCCAAATTACTAGGTCAAAGGCTATAAACATTTTTACAGCTCATGATATTGTACTGCCAAATGTTTTCCAAAAGGAGGTACCAATTTATAAAACAGCACCAAACTATGAGAATACTATTTTTCCAACAACCTCACTAGCATTGGGTTTCATAAAAATAAAATTTAGTATTTTTCTTCCTCATTTAAATTCAGAAAAATTTAAATGGGTTTGATAACCAATCAATCAAATATTTTCCATGTGTTTATTCAGTAGTTTTAATTTCTTCTTTATGACTTGTCTGCTTATGCTCCTGAAACTGCAATGTTGCTCTTATCAATTTGTACAAACATTTCACATAATAAAGATATCAGACCTTTGGCTGTCACATTTCTGCAAACATTTTCCCATGTTGTCTGACTTTGAATTCTGGTTGCCATTATATTTTACTAACATAAGTTTTTAATACTTGCATAGTACGAGTTGTTTTTATTCTCCTTTGCAGTTTCTTCTTGTCTCTCTAGAACTGCAAAACTGTTGCCCCTAAAAGGTGCAACCAATGTTTGAATATTTCTTTCAGATAATTTTTATTTATTTTATTATTTATTTATTTATTTATTTATTTATTGCTGTTTTTGAGACAGGGTCTCCCTGTAGCCCCAGCTAGCCTGGAACTCGCTCTGTAGACCAGGCTGGCCTTGAATCCACAGAGTTCCACCTGCCTCTGCCTCCCAAGTGCCAGGATTAAAGGTGCCACCATGCCCAGCTTCAGATAATTTTTAAAATTAACTCTTTAATCCGTGCGTTGTTTATCTTAGTGTTTTTAAAATAGTTAAACTCAGGGCTGGAGAGATGACTCAGCGATTAAGAGTACTGGCTGCTCTTGAAAAGGACCTGGAATCAAGTCCCAGTACCCACAGGGTGGCTAATAACTACTGGTAACTTCAGTTCCAGGGGATCCAACGCCCTCTTCTGACCTCCACTGCCATTGTATGACACAGGTGCACTTACACACATGCAGGCAATACACTCATACACATAAAATAAAAATAATAAAATATTTTACAAAATAGCTAACCTCTTATCCCTTCCTTCCTGTCCATCAACTCAGACTGTTCCCACTTATTTCATGCCTCCAACGAACTTCTAAGTGCCTCACACATACTTATACAAGCAGTGAATAAGAACACCTTATGGCCTGGAGAGATGGCTCAGTGGTTAAGAGCACCCACTGCTCTTGCAGAGGACCCGGGTTTGATTCTCAGCACCACATGCCAGCTAAGAACTGTCTTTAAGCCAGGTGTACTGGCGCACCGCCTTTAATCCTAGTACTCAGGAGGCAGAGGCAGGCAGATCTCTGAGAGTTCCAGGCTAGCTGGAGCTACAGGGAGACCTTGTCTCTAAAAAAAAAAGAACACCTTACACCACATAATGTGCCTTACTGGACACACAACTGCATTTCACATTTCAATTTCTGGAGTCCTTCATTTCTTGTAGCATTGACATTTTATAGGTTTCAGGATACTTCCTCTTCCAACACAGAACAGACCCTTTCTTAGAAGGGTTTTATATTTTTTTCAGCTCTACTGGGACACAGGAACCCCTCCCTCCTAGCAACAGCAACTTGTATACAGGTGTACACTGATGCCTGTAGGGATGTCACTAAATCAAAAGGTGACTTGTGCATAAAATTCCAGCTGAATCTGGTGAAGACACTGGATACTTCCACATTCATAAGAAGGATGGTTTTACCACCTGGCCACCTTACCTAAGTCTGGCCACGTGAGGCTCCTTTCTACCTGGGAGACCGCACTGGTTTCGTTATTTTGGCTGAGCCACATCTTCTTTTGGATCAGCACATTATTTTCTTTGGGAATGTAACTATATCCAGTAGGATCACAGCTGGATCCCAGTGTGTTTTTGAAGTATTTTTCCATCATCTCTATTTATTATGTTTGATTAAAGTATAGCCCTAAAAGGACAAACTTGCCTCCTTTAATAGCATTAGCCTTTAAATTCAGATACCACCCACATGCTGGGTTGTTTTGTTTATGCTTATATTGTATTCCATTGCTTTTTGATGAGAGTGAGTAGCAATTAAATTTATATAATTGGAAAAAATGATGTTTTCTTGGTGGAGCAGAATGATTATTATTTTTGTAAATTTTCCATGTGAATATTTAAAATAATGTAAATATAGTCAATTATTCAGCATTATTAACTGGATTTTTATGACCTTATTCATATTTTCTCAAAATCTACATAAAAAATTCTATATTAAACTATTGTATGTTAAAAATATACTGTGATGGGGCTTGGAGAGATGGCTCAGTGATTCAGGGCACTGACTACTCTTCCAGAGGACCCAGGTTCAATTCCCAGCACCCATGAGGTTAACAACAGCTATAAGTTCAGTTCCAGGGGAATCTGATGCCCTTCTGTCCTCCATGGGCACTGCAGGACACAGGTGCACCTATCTACATGCAGGCAATACACTCATACACATAAAATAAAAATAAATAACATATTTTTAAAACACTAAAATAGGTATCTTCCAGTCTCTTCTCATTATTTTGACTTTATCACTATGCTAATTGGCATGTCCAAGGGTATAAGTTTTTCATTTTAATTCTCTTAGTAATTGATCACTAAAATTAATTTACAAATACTTTGATTTGTAATTGTGTTTGTATCCTGCTACTCTCATTCCATTGATTTGCCATGTCTTTTTTTTTTTAATTAATTTTATTTATTTCTGTATGTGTATGAATGTACTGTCTGCATGCAAGTTTGTGCACCCGTGTCATGCAATGCCGCAGAGGTCAGAAGAGAGTGTTGGATTCCCCTGGAACTGGAGTTCTCCTGGAATTGGAGTTTCAGACGGTTCTTGGCCGCCATGTGGGTGCTGGGGATCAAACCCGGGTCCTCTGCAAGAGCAGTTGGTGCTCTTAACCACTAGGCCATCTCTCCAGCCCCTGATTTGCCATGTCTTTATTTTTAGCTTTTCTGGATTTTTATCCAGAGGGTTTATCCAAATCACATGGTGGTAGCAGCTTTCAGAGGTACAAGGGAAATACATGCTTATTCTTCCACATTAACCCCCCCAAATGGCAACGGTTAAACTAACCTATCAATGGACTTGATACTGATATGCTTGAAGCCTAGTATGATCTTGGCATAGGAACTGCCACTGTGCTTGTTGTAGGGCATGCTCTCTGGTGTGTCAATACATGTCTCAACTTTTGAAAGCACCCTAGCATTGAGTGCCAGGAATTAGCCAACTTGGCTCAGAGGGAGTCCATGTCTTAATGCTCCATTAGCAATTAATGAAGAAGCAAACACAGTTTCCCTTACGGAAGGCCTGCCAGGGCTCTGTTTACCTCTGTGCACCAGTGCCATTACAGTGAATGCAGCACTTGTCAGGAGGCAACAGATGTTTAGAACCAGGTAGATATATTTGAACACAAGCTCTTTTCAAACCACTTACAGACATCAAATCCAGATGCACTCACTGAGGCAGGAACTGGGGGAGATAGGTAGATATAAAAGTCTCTGTCCTGTGCACGCAGAGAAATAACTTGAAAAATATTCACTGGCGTATTTAACCAAATGCTGGTTATCTGGTTCATTATAATGTATAGGTGAATCTACTTCATGGAATGCCAAGTCAGCCCAATGCTATGATGCCATGGGTGCTGCTGTCCCTTCATCTCAGTCTCCTTCACAATCTCGCCTTAACAAAATATATTTTTAAAAATCACTACTCAACCTGTTTAAATATTTATTGAGCACATTGTGTAAATCAAACCTTGACACAACAAAAATCCCAGACTAAGTATTAGAAGGTCAATAGACCAGACTAGGTGGATACTGCTTTCATTAAGTTCATAGTCTACAGGGATAAGAACAGAAACAAACACACATGATACACCTAGCTGTAATGGATGCATCCCATAAATGGAAAGCAATAAGATGTCACTATTTTCTGGAGAAGTGTGAAGACAAGATCCAGGGGGCATGGAAGACTTCCTCCAGGAAATAGCGTATCAATGACTGATTAGTTGCTATACAAGAGAAAAGTGTGAAAGGCCGGGTTCCTGCGCTCTAGTTGCTTCTTCAGCCTCTAGTGGGGTTCATCACCATGCAAGGGTGAGAGGGAGGGAGGATAAGAGGGAGGGAGGATAAGGGCTCTTTTTTTTTTTTTGGTATTTTTTTGAGACAGGGTCTCTCTTTAGTCCCAGCTGGCCTGGAACTCGTTCTGTAGAACAGGCTGGCCTTGAACTCACAGAGATCCACCTGCCTCTGCCTCCTGAGTGCTGGGATTAAAGGCGTGTGCTGCCATGCCCGGCAAGGGCTCTTTTTTTTTTTTTTTTTTTTCAAGGCCTCTTTTAAGACTCTTGCTGAGACTTAGAATTGAAGTGGCTTCCAAATCTAGTGCTCTGAGAAAATAAGACTATGGGTAAAAATAATAAAAACAAAAACAAAAGAAAACAAACAAAAAAAGACAGCTTATTGTACTTATAGCTTTGAAATTTTTTCAGACAATTAATTCTATCCTGTGATGAGATTATCTGTTTCCACCACAGCTGTAGCACTCTACAAATAAATCTTGTCAAATGAGCTTTAAGAGCAATTTTGTTTATGTAAATTTTATGTAGTAAAATTGTTACCAGGCCACTATTTCCAAAATCTAGATACAGATTCATTGATTTTTCTTTGTATTATCATGGCAATGACATTGTATTTAGTTGTAATTCATTTTCCTTATTTACTTAGTGTGTGTGTGTGTGTGTGTGTGTGTGTGTGTGTGTGTGTTTGGTTTCTAAGGAGGTCAGAAGCATGTCAGATCCCCTGGAGCTAGAGGTACAGGCAGCTGCCATGTGGGTACTGGGAAACGAACCTGCATCCTTTGGAAGAGGAACAAGTAATTTAATGTAAGGCTTTAAGTGGGTGGGTAGTGGACAGATGTGAAAAAAGGCAGCAAGAGCCCACCTGAGTTGGTCCATTCTGGGCTGGAGCTCTTTATCAAACTCTGCCAGTCCTTCAAGCACACCCTGCTCTCTCCTGCTCCCCCATTCCCCACTTTGGGCATGGACTCTCCTCCTTTGCACATGGGCTCTGGGGTGGTGTGCTGGACAGCTTAGTGTCAACTTGACATGCCTGGGTTGAGGGAGCCTCAATTGGGGAATTGCCTCCATTAGACTGGCCTGTGGCCATATCTGTGGGTATTTTCTTGATTGTTGAGTGATATGGGAGGGCCCAGCCCACTGTGGGTGGTGCCAGCCTAGGCAGCTTGTTCCATATTGTATAAGAAAGCAGGCTGAGGGGCTGGAGAGATGGCCTAGTGGTTAAGAGCGCCGACTGCTCTTGCAGAGGACCCGGGTTTGATCCCCAGCACCCACATGGCAGCTGAGAACCGTCTGTAACTCCAATTCTAGGAGAACTCCAGTTCCAGGGGAATTCAACGCCCTCTTCTGACCTCTGCAGCATTGCACGACACAGGTGCACAAACCTACATGCAGACAGTACATCCATACACATACAAAATAAATTTAAAAAAAAAGAAAGAAAGAAAGAAAGCAGGCTGAGCATGGCCAGAGGAGCAAGCCACTAAGCAGCATTCCTCCATGGCCTGTGCTTCAGCTCCTGCCTCCAGGTTCCTGCCCTGAGTTCCTACCCTGGGCTCCCTCAGTGCTGAACTGTGACCTGGGAGATGTAAGATATGTAAATCCTTTCCTCCCCAAGCTGGTATTCGTCAGAGTGTTTTGTTACAGCAATTGAAGATGAAGACAAACGATATCATCTGACTTTTATAGGAGCAAAATCTAAACTGAGGCCCCAATGGCTGCTTTCCTAATCCTTTTTTTTTTTTTTTTTTTTTTTTTTAGACATCTCCCTGTAGCCCTAGCTGTCCTGGAACTCACTCTGTAGACCAGGCTGGCCTTGAACTCCCAAAGATCCCCCGCCTCTGCCTCCTGAGTGCTGGGATTAAAGGCGTGCGCCATGACACCCGGCTTTGTTTTCATAATCTTTTTACTAGTGAAGATGGAATTCTACAATATATCCAGATGGCTGAAGCATCTTTATTAAGATCAATATTTATTTATTTAGTCATTTAAAGAACACTTGTCACTGTGAATTTTTGATAGCTACTTTACATAGTATCTTGGGAATATTACTTTGCTTCGTTTTGACAATATTGGATTATCATTGTTAATATCAATGACTATATAGAGACACAACAGTATATTCTTAGAGAATCAGAGTACACAATAAGTCTTAAATGGTCCCAGCTACTTTTCAAAGTTCTTGCCTCCCCCTCCTTAGCAGCTATTAATCTTAGCTATGCCAAAACTCTTTGTCGTTTTACAATTTTTTATTTTCTGTGTATGAGTGTATTGCCTTATTTCATCTTACAGGTTACAGTCCATTATTAAGTCAGAGCAGGAACTCGGCGGGGCAGGAACTTGAAGCAGAAACCAGAGGAACACTGCTTACTAGCTTGTTCTTACCCAGAGCAGGTCCCTCTGTTTAGAGATGGCATGGCCCACACGGCGGGTCCTCCAACATCAATGACCAAACAAGAAAATGCTCCACAGCCGTGCCCACAGGCCAGTCTGAGGGAGGCAAGTCTTCAGCTGAATTTCTCTCTTCCTAGGTGTGTCAAGTCGACAACCTAGATTAGCCATCACAAGCAGTAAGGGCTATGAGACAGCCATGTCTGTTGGACAAAGTTAGCTCTGAGAGTACCCTCAGGTGTCAGTCTTGCTTTCTGGAATTTGTGCTTTTCAGTGTGGGTGCTTGAGAACATTTTTAAAGTCACTTGAGGTTTCTGGTAAGGGAGCTGCAACTGCAGTGGAAACCTTACTAAAAGTCGTCCTCACATTCACAAGAAACCATCCTATGACACCGTTTCTTGTTCAAATGAATCGTGTAGAATTGGGAATGAAGCAAGTCCCTTGCAGGTAACTTCTCATGGTACATGCGACATCCTTCCTTAGAGCCCGATGTCATCACACCAAGACACGGGAGCCTCTCCTGGATGAAATGGTTGGAACAATTTTCATAAAAATCAGTGTTGGTCAGAAATAAAATAATTAACAGAGCCTGGCCAGCTCTCTGGCTCCTTTATTTTGGAATGTTATGGTTTCAATCATTTCACAGTACTTATCTATCCTCGTAAGGTCGGTAAGACAAGGGTCTCCTCGTGAGAGTCCTGAGGGATAAATGGTTACTTGCCTAAAGCCCTTCAGCAGGAGGCTGTCAGTTCGTAGCCTTGGTTTTTAGCCCTGTCTACACTACACAAGGCACCAGGAGAGGCCATGGGGTCTTGTGAAGCCCACACATACCCTTTCCAGTAGGTTCCCCTGACCTTTTTTTTTTTTTTTTAAAGGTTAGCTACAGTTTTTAAGCCACTATTGGCAGAATGACTTGTGAAGACAACTGATCTCCCTCTGAGGTCCCAATAGTGCCAATGACAAAGGGGTTTCCCTTCTCACTGCAGAGCGAGACCCCACCAGCAGCAGCAGCCCTCTGCGATGGGAACCCAGCTGCCGTTCTCATTCCTTCCTGTCTCATGGCCACAGTGTGCCAGAAGGCTCAGCGTGTCCAGACAGAATTCCTGCCCAGCAGACTCTGCCTCACAACTTGGTAACACCCTGACAAGCTTGCAGCCAGCAGGGTTCCATCAGTGCCCCTCGCTCCAGCAAAGGCTGTCCATGGATTCATGCAGCTGGGTATCAGTGCTGGGCAATAACGGGGAATTGTGGCGGGGCAGCCTGGTGCCAAGGAGCCAGTCACCCACCTCATAAAAAGGGAGTTCCGTGAGGAGAGTCTGGCAGCGAATGGGCACACGCTCGTCAATACCAGCCATTCAAGCAGAAGGGAAAGGGTCCAGCAATTTTCATTTCTGTTACCACAAGCAGCAGACACTAAAAATACACTACAGTCTCTTCTTTCGCTCCTCCAGCGAGTCCTCATCCATCATTTATAAAGCCATAACCTGCTTGCTTTTGTTAATGTCCAGAAGGCTCAGGAAGCCACAAAGGCTGTTCTGAAGAAGCTTTGACGTTTGGGGTATTTATTTTTTTCTCAAACCCCTCAGAGCTAGCAAGACCGTTCCTGAAGAAATTAGGGAAGAAATTAGGAAAGAAATTGAGGCTACCTGGTTTGCGGCTGGGAAAGGGCAGAGTAGAGCAGCGCAGAGGCAGAGGAGGCACCAGAGTTCTTGTTCTCGAGGTCACAGAGGGGATGGCAGGCAGGCTGGACAAAGCCAACATGGAGCCCTGGGAGACACAGGGGCACTGAGAGGAGATCACATTTCAGGAACTCTGAAGCTTTTATTTAGCAAGGTCTCATTTGCTCTGAAAATTTGGGTTCTTTTGCACCCTGTCATGAAAAGGTAAACACATTTTTATAAAAATGCTATCATTTCTCCATGACTGGAGACATGTGAGTCAGTGTCTGAAGAGTCTATGCTTCAGCTTCTCCTCAGCACCTAAGCTGCACCAGCAGGGCGAAGAAATCAAAGGCAGGGATGTGGGACTGGAGAAAGATAGCAAATTTGCTCTTCTATTGGGGACTGGTTAACCTGAGGGTGGGATTTAAAAATTTATGAGCATGTCTACATAGCCTGCAACCCAAGAAACTAGAGTGACTGGAAGGAGGGAAAAGAAAGAATCTAGCAATTTCTATACACATTCAGCCTCAACATCAACTCTGTATGCTTTGGGGGCGAGGGGCTATAGAGATAGCTTGGTGGATAAAAGCATGGACTGCTCTCACAGAGGACCTGAGTTCAGTTCCCAGTTACAGGCTCACAATAACCTGTAACTCTAGCTCCATGGGATCTGATGCCTTCTTCTGGCCTCTGTGGGCACTGTACCAAGATGGACACACACACACACACACACACACACACACACACGCGCAAGCAAACAAAATAAATAGATAGATAGATAAATAAATAAATAAATAAATAAATAAAATCTTTCTTGACTGGATTCCTGATGAGAAATGAGAGTTCTAAAATTGACACATACCTGGTGAAACATCACTTTTTTTTTTTTTGGTATTTTGAGACAGGGTCTCCCTGTAGCCCCAGCTGTCCTGGAACTCACTCTGTAGACCAGGCTGGCCTTGAACTCACAAAGATCTGCCTGCCTCTGCCTCCCAAGTACTAGGATTAAAGGCGTGCGCCACCACGCCCGGCTGACACGGTATATTATATAAAACACTCAGTGCCTGGCATGTAGTTCACACTCAGTGTTAGCTGCTTTTTATTATGGAGTCATCATTTCCTAACAGCACAACTCACAAAGCCTGACTTAATCATCCTTCCAAGTATTTATTCTGAAGATCACATTCCTGAATTTGAGTCTTAAGCCACCCACAGCACTTGAACCAGTTGAGCTTTTTGATGGTGCCTATGCCTTGTTATCAATTTAAAACTAGTTAAATTGATATCTGAGCTCACTCTACTCATTTTTTTTTCAACACAGGCCTCCCCAAACCCAGACTATAGAATTCCTACTCTCAAGGATCTTGCCCTCTAATTAGAGGAAAGAAAACGTGTCCCTCTGAGCAAACATCTGATGTAAGTGCACACTTGGTGAGGCAGACCATGTACACGTGGAGGAAGAGAAATGTGTTTCCTAGTATGAGAAAACAGGCACACCATCCTTCAGTCTTAGATGTGGATGTTATCACCTCGACTATCCTCCACCCTATGCACGTAAGCTGTGCAGAAAGGAGAGGGTTGATGTTGCAATAGCTACATTTCCCTAGACTCAAGACATGTGACCCCAAAGGCACAGCACTCAGTAAACAAAGGAATGATTCTCTCTATGCAGAATTGGCATCTCCTTGATTTGCCTCAGGGCAGGGGCTGGCCTAAGCGGTTTGCTAGTGTGATCCTTAAACCCTGAGTTCAAGCCTGGTTCCTCCCAACGTCTGTCCCTCCTGGCCACACGAGCAAAGGCCCCACCACTGTTTGGACCTGTCCCTTCAGGAGAGGTTTGCAGTGTGGTGAGCTCTGGCAAAGAGACAAATGGAATGGATTGTTCGGATACTTTGAATGGAAAGGCATTTGTTTTCATTCTTCTTTCTTCTTCTGACTTTCTCCCTCATACCAGGATCTGAAGCCCTAGGGCTCCTTCGAGACCAGAGGCTGTAACATCTACTTGGAGACATGCGAAC
Organism: Rhizomys pruinosus; assembly: GCA_009823505.1. Classification (NCBI taxonomy): domain Eukaryota; kingdom Metazoa; phylum Chordata; class Mammalia; order Rodentia; family Spalacidae; genus Rhizomys; species Rhizomys pruinosus. The sequence continues at coordinate 2,705,989 of VZQC01003052.1, forward strand.
AGCGAGGACAGATCTCAGAGTCTCAGTGCATTGCAACTCTCGGCTCCACATCTACATGTGGTCCCGATTTAGATCACAAGCAAAGCTGTTTATTTTAGAAAAGCTTTTTAGTTCACTTTTAAGGTATTTTGCTTAGACACTGCTTGCTTTTCAGAAGAAAAATGTCTATTTTTTTCCAAAGAGTGTTTGTTTTGGCTGTTTACTTAATTGCAGAAGTTGAAATTTTATTTTATGACTTTTATTTTCTTGCACCCACCATGAGCCCCACCATTCCCAACACATATAAAACTCAAAGAATACAATCATTTGGAAATGAGGCAATCCTAGGATAGTTGTAAGTCTGGTAGGTTTGCATAAAGGCCATCTCGAATAAACAATTTGCAGAAATATTTTTAGCTCCTTCATATAACTTTTATTTGCTGTCTGAAGTATCAACTCATCAGTTTATACGGAGGCCAAGCATGCCTTTATACTGAGGTTAAGGCCCATTTTTGGTGCTTTCAAAACTTTCTTCTGATTCCTGCGTGAACTTATATGATGCGCCCAAGGGCTGAGGTGGATGTCTGCTGAGATGCCAGTGATGGTTGGAACTATCATGGGCATCTACTGTGGAGGGGGCTGGGATTAGTTAAGCTATGGGAGGAAGTTGGAATATGGGGAATTGGGTATTCTAGCATGTTCCATCATCTGGTTCCACACCCTGACTGCATTCCCCTTTTGGAAGTTGCACTCACCAACAACATCCTTTGTCCATAGCTGCAATGTTCTCGAGACCTTTGTGTCATTCCATGACAATGGTAATTACCACATGGTAACCTAGTGTATAATGTTTCTATACCTTAGAGGACATCCGAGATGATTTTAAGCTGTGGAATTATGCAGGTGGGTGCAGCCCACTGTGGGTGATGCTATTCCTGGGTAAGTGGTCCTGGCTTATATAAGAAAGCAGACAAGCCGGGCGTAGTGGTGCACGCCTTTAATCCCGGCACTCCAGAGGCAGAGGCAGGTGGATATCTGTGAGTTCAAGGGGCTACAGAGCAAGCTCCAGGCCAGCTGGGACTAAAGGTGGACTCGGAGAGTTTAGAGGTTAGAGATGCTTAATTGTGTAGCAAAAGTCACATTATTGTAAGTGGACCAATATTTTAATTATAAAAAGATTATAAGCCTGGCTTGGTAGCACACACCTTTAATCCTAGCACTTGGGAGGCAGAGGCAGGTGGATCTCTGTGAGTTTGAGGCCAGCTTGGTCTACAGAATGAGTTCCAGGACAGCTGGGACTATAGGGAGACCTGTCTCAAAAAAAGGGGGGGGGGGAGATATAGTTTGGATACTACTTTAGGATTTCTCGTACCCACACATGGCAAGAAGGTAATTCAGATTTCTAAGAACATAATGTAACTCACATTTAAGATTGCCATCAACTTCCCCACCTACTCCCCCAACCCAAATTTTAACTAGAATCAATCATGAGTTGGCTTAAGGAAAAAAATGAAATGAAATAAAATACTCTTTTTAAAAGGCATTTTGTGGGGCTGGAGAGATGGCCTAGCGGTTAAGAACACCAACTGCTCTTGCAGAGGAGCCGGGTTCGATCCCCAGCACCCACATGGCAGCTGAGAACTGTCTTTAACTCCAGTTCCAGGGGAATCCAACACCCTCTTCTGACCTCTGCGGCATGCATTGCATGACACAGGTGCACAAACCTACATGCAGATAGTACATTCATACACATACAAAAATAAATAAAATTAAAAAATAAATAAAGGGCATTTTGCATGAATTTTAGCAAACATTAAGTATTTAATAAAAGTTGATTGTGGTCATTATTTTATAATATATAAGCTCTGTGCAACTTAAAAGCTTATATGATCTGAACAAGCAGTCTTACATCTATGAATATTAGTCGCTTTCTCTGTAAAGTGGGGTGATAATAATACTTCATTGAGAAGATGAACTAGTATTAAGCATAGCACTTAATAAATGTCTATTTCTTTCCCCCTTGGATTCAGGTGTGAGTAAACAGACATAGCCAATGGCCAGCTGAGTGGGAATGGAGGTGGAAGGGCCTAGATAACTAGCAAACTGGAGAGTCACAGGGTAACCATGCAGCATCCAGAAAGTTCCAACCTGGGGCTGGAGAGATGGCCTAGCGGTTAAGAGCACCGACCGCTCTTACAGAGGACCCGGGTTCGATCCCCAGCACCCACATGGCGGCCGAGAGCCGTCTGAAGCTCCAATTCCAGGAGAACTCCAGCTCCAGGGGAATCCGAGACCCTCTTCTGACCTCCGCGGCATTGCACGACACGGGTGCACAGACCTGCATGCAGACAGTACATTCATACACATACAGAAATAAAAAAAAAAAATTTTAAAAAAGAAAGTTCCAACCTGTCATTGTGAGTTTCTTTTGTAATCTGCTTACTGGAAACTGTCTAACAGCAAGCAGAGTTGCCTTTCCATAGGCAATGTGGTTAATGTTTTGTTTTATTTTATTTATTATTATTATTCTGTGTGAATGCACATGTGTCACATGGTATGTGTCATGGTGTGTGTGTGGAGGTCAGAGGACACCTCTGTGGAATTGGTTCTTTCCTTCTGATTTGAGGTGGGCTCCAGCGATCAAGCTGAAGTAGCCAGGCTTGTACAAGTGCTTCTGCCTGCTGAGCCATCATCCTTACTATTTTAGCGGAATAGTCAGCCCCAGTAGTTAGCATTTTACAGGACTAGCCCTGACTCAACTTCTGAAGACCAACTTGTTTATTATAAGGTTCAAAATCTCCAATGAAAGTGGCTTTGACTGCTTTTCTACTAAGAAGTCTGTGGGGAGGTGGGGCTGGAGAGATGGTTCAGTGGTTAAGAGCACTGTCTGTTCTTTCAGAGGACCTGGGTTTGGTTCCCAGCACCCATACGGTGGCTAACAATCACCTATAACTCTAGTTCTAGGGGATCCGATACCCTCTTCCAGCCTCTGAGGGCTTTTCACAACACTGGTGAACTCATATACATGCAGACAAAACACTCATACATAAAATAAAAATAAATAAACCAAAAAAATTTAGTTTGCTTTTTTTCATATTTAATGGCTCATACAGGATTTTGAGGAAAAACACTTAAATTTTTTTTTTAATTTTACTTATTTTTTATGTGTATGAATGTGCTGTCTGCATGTAGGTTTGTGCACCTGTGTTGTGCAACGCCGCAGAGGTCAGAAGAGGGTGTTGGATTCCCCTGGAACTGGAGTTAAAGACGGTTCTCAGCCGCCATGTGGGTGCTGGGGATCAAACCCGGGTCCTCTGCAAGAGCAGTCGGCATTCTTAACCGCTAGGCCATCTCTCCAGCCCAAAACACTTAAAATTTTTAATTAAAACCACATTTTAAATACCCTCTATTCCTTTGTTTATTCATTAATTTTTTTCTTAAAATTGATTTTTTTATTTTGTGTATTTCATACATCATCTTTCAGTTCAATTTAGACACAATCCCCTCTTCCTGCCCCCCACCCCACCCCAGTTCATGCATCCTGCCATACATTTCTTGCATCTTTCTCTCAGTCTTGCCAATGATTTTTTTTTTTCTGCAGAGGCTTGTTGTTTGGGGCAGAATTTAACTGTATCAGTCAGTTCTTTGACGAGTTCTTATGCTGTTCCTTCCCCTTTGTGTTGCTCCAAAATATGCCTATGTAAACGTCACATATGTATCAAAATTATGACCTCCGAGAATAAACTGTATGTTAATTCCAAAATATGTTTTGACATTCACGTTTTTCCCCTTTAATTTTATATTACTCTAAAATAGATTTGTTAGGAGTTTTGGAATGATCCAGGGGAAGAACTCAAGGATGTGTGAAATCCATGATTCAGAACAGGGAGGGACACTCAAGAGATGGGCTTAGTTAGGACATCAGAAATGACCAGCAACTCCTCAGACCCCAGGTTTTCGAGCCCTCCACCCACACTACAAGGAGGTGTTGTAAACACGCACTGCAGTTCCACTGCAGTTTTAAAGTCCCCCCTGTGCTCCAAGGTTTCAGGGGCTCATTTCCGACAGACAGTAAAACTGCCATCCAAGACAATGACTCTAGGATGTCATGGCACAGAGGGGGTTTCTTATTAGAAGACAACAGTGCTTGCTTCCCCGAAAGGGACCCAGCTTCATGCCTCTGACTGCACTTTTCTCCATAGGAACTTAATAAAACCAGACACAACATGAAAAATGAAACAAAACTCTCTCAACTAAATGAGTTCCTCTCTGAATCACCACATTTATCTCTAACTCCAACTTGCATCTTTCAGAAACTGTCAGAAATATGCTGAAAAAAACAAGACATAATGCTGATGTTATTATTATTATTATTATTATTATTATTATTTAAATAGACAGACTGGATAAAGATGTTGTTTTACCAGAATGAGAATAAATTTCTTGGGCATCAGCATGGAGATTCAGGGTGCCCATGTGTTCACTATCTTCGAGGCTTCATACTTCAAGGAAAAGTGATCACACAAACACCTTTGTTTCACTCCAAGGCAGTGGTATAGATTTCAAGGACTTTGTGGGGTCGGGGATAACTATAAAAATGGTGTGTAGTGCCGGGCATGGTGGCGCACACCTTTAATCCTAGCACTTGGGAGGCAGAGGCAGGCAGATCTCTGTGAGTTCAAGGCCAGACTGGTCTACAGAGTGAGTTCCAGGACAGCTGTGGCTACAGGGAGACCCGGTCCTCAAAAGAACAAAAAAAAAAAAAAAAAAAAAAAAAAAATGGTGTGTAATTTTGAACCACTTTTTCATCCCAAACCCCAAAGGGCTTTTCTTGTACTTGCATCCTCCTCTCCTTCTGATAGAGGAAGGACTCTGAAAGAGGATTTTTCTGGGAGCCAAACTGGGGATACAAGCAGAGAGGCTCCTCTGGCCATCCCTGGCCCAGACTGCAGTCGGGAGGAGGACACAATGGCCCCAGGCTCCAGCTGTGTCTAGGTGCTTTACCTCCATGGGGAGCAAGTGCCTTCCTGACCCATCAGCCTTCCAGGATTCCTCATGGACAACAGGTGCTCAGTACGTTTGTTGCCAGAATGATCTCTATTCTGTGAGAAAGGCTTCTCATCAGACCAGGTACTATTCATAGAAAGAGAAAAGCCTGCGGCTGGAGAGATGGCTCAGTGGTTAAGAGCACTAACCAGTGCTCTTAACTCAAACCCAGGTTTGATTCCTAGCACCCCCACGGTGGTTAACAAATGTCTGAAACTCCAGTTCTAGACTCCTTCTGACCTCCTGGGGCATTACAGGACACGGGTGCACTTACACACATGCAGGCAATACACTCATACACATAAAATAAAAATAATCCATAAAAATTTTTTTTTTGGTCTTTTTGAGACAGGATCTCCCTGTAGCCCCAGCTGTCCTGGAACTCACTTCGTAGACCAGGCTGGCCTTGAACTCACAAAGATACACCTGCCTCTGCCTCCCAAGTGCTAGGATTAAAGGCATGCACCACCACGCCTGGCCATAAAATATATTTTTTTTAAAAAAGAAAAGCCTACCAGAACTAACATGAGTCAAGTCCTAGAAGCGGATTGGCAGTAAAGACAATGAGGGTCCTTGCTAGCATAGACCAGTTCAAAGGCTCCACAACTCATTTTGTAATTGAAATTTGGTATTATTTTTCTTAGCTTAAGTTTCCAAATTGCATAGGCTTGAGGCCTCACTGAACTTGAACCTGGTCTAGATTCTTCCTAAAAGGCATGTACGAAGGCCATAACAGCCTCTCCAGCTGTCATTATTTAACTCCTAGTCATCAAATGCAAATATTAATCCATTAGCGCTGTACCCATGGATGAATGAGACCAGCATCTCCTCAGTTCTGAAAATTAAGTGACTGAATATAATTCTTCAGATCCCAGGAGAGAGACATGGGAAACAGTGGGGAAAGGAAGAAAAGGTGACAAAGCCGCGACTCTCAGAGTCAGTCCTTCACCTCTATTAACAGCTGGCACATGACCTTCAGCAAACAACTTCACCTGGGTAGCCTCGGTTGGCTATGAGATGAGGCTTTGGGTGAACAAGGTGCTCCCCAACATCCCACACTGCCCCCTTGATTCCAATGCACTAATCTGTGTGTGACATCTTACTGTGTGTCACATCTCATAACAACCCCGGGCACTAGTCAGACTTCACATCAAGTATTCTCTCTGCTGTTCCACATTTAAGATCCTTGCTGGCAGAACGGTAAATAAGGCTGATGTCACTGGTTTAGATGGCCTTCAGATATGCCCCGCTGTCAGGCCAAGTCAAGGCTGAGTGTTTGTACAGCCGGCAAAGCGGCAAAGACACTCAAGCTGCAGGTGGCACAACGGTTGCAGGAAACAGCCCTGTTTCTCTTACGCCTCCATTTCAAACCAGGTTTCCTCTTCTCCACAGCTTGACTCCCCCACTACTGGCAGCTCAGCTCTGTGGGACCATGTGGGTCACTGGCAAGCATTCCTTGCCACCTCCAGCTGCTCAGTGTATTGACCCTGACCTCCTAGAGGGCCTGGGGGTCAGAAGGTTTCCGTCTTAGGGCTCCAAGGTCACCCCTGTGGATCCACCGGGTAGGAGGATCACTGTTCTACACAGGCCTGGAAACACTGTATTGCTTGTAATCCGTGTCCCCTGATGTCTCCTGCCATGAAGTCAGGCAGGGTGGTGTTGGGTAAGACATGGAGCAGCACTCACAAAGAACAACTGCTGTGAAGTTCCATCTACACAGAATCTCTAAGAGGAGTGGGCCCACAAGTAGATCAGCGGTTGATCTCTGGGGTGGGTGAAAGGGTAGGAATGGGGTACGGCTAAGGGGCTCCTTTCTGAGATGATAAAAATGATCTAAAATTAAAGGTTGCCATGATATATAAACTGTATATGTCACTAGATAACTTGTAGTATGCAAAATATCTCCATATAGCTGTAACATATTTAAAACAAAAACAAAAAGTCCCTGACCCTTCCGCACCAGAACACACACACACACACACACACACACACACACACACACACACACGTGCACCAGGCTCAGTGATCATGAGAATCACTGGCAGGTTAATTACAAACTCTGACAAGCGGTGTCCTATGTAGGCAAAGAACACTCAGGTTCTACCTCACGCATCTTATGATTGTCTATTAATTAATTGCCTCCAACATCTAGCCTTTTCTCCCAGAGCAATCATTCCAATCCTGGAGGATGGCACCACCTGGTGGCCATTGCGGGAAGTGCCTGGCCGGGTCCCTCAATATTTATTTCTTTCTGGCTGCTTGTGACCCTCACAAGCGAGCCTTTCCGTAGTGTTCTTCCACTTTCATGTTGGAAGTTGCTCAGTTATACGTAGTTCAGGCAATCACCAACTCACACAAAACACTCTCCCATCTCTCCTGCTAGATATTCACCCCAGTACACTGGTACTAAAAGCTTAGAGAATCTCAGGTATGAGTCTGCACATAAAAAAAAAAAACCCACAAGGTTAGAAAATCTAAGTGTCAGGTACACTTAGATCTGATGAAGAAGAAATACATTTTGTCAACAAATATATCCAAGAATAAGAAAAAAAAGTAGCTAAGAAATACATAGTCAGGCTTGTAGAGAGTGAAATAAATACAAATTACATCAATGAGATGTCATCTTTACCTGTCAAAAGATTTTTAAAAGATAATGCTCATAGGTAACAAGGCAACATACTCTTGAAGAGAGGAGAGAGAGAGATAGATAGATGATAGATGATAGATAGATAGAAAGTAATCAAGCAATAGGTAGGAAACAGCCTAAAATATGCAAAGAACTCAATTATTCGTGTTCACAGAAATGTACACACTAGAGAACTTATCAGGAGTCTACATAAAGGGCCATGTGCAAATATGTTCATTGAGGGAATGTTCATGAATAGAATCAACTGGGAAAATTCTAAATGTCTGGCACCAGTGAAATGCTTACACAGTGTATATTCATATGGTGGGATATGATGCAGTTACTAAAAATAATGGCATTGGTTTATGAGGACAGAGGGAAAAGCTTTTGCTATAACAGCAACTACAAATCTAGATTGAATATTTGTAGGGTTGGAGTGCTCTGCAGAGCATCTGAGTTAGATTCCAAGCACACACATCAGGAATTCACAACTGCCTATAATTCCAGCTCTAGGGGATCTGATGCCCTCTTCTGTCACTGCAGTCATGTGTACATACCCCACACAGACACAGACAGTCACAGACAGACACAGACACAGACACAGACACAGACAGAGTCACAGACACAGAGTCACAGACATAGACAGCCACAGACACAGACAGAATCACAGACACAGAGTCACAGATACAGACACAGTCACAGACACAGAGTCACAGACAGACAGAGTCACAGACACAGAGTCACAGATAGTCATAGACACAGACAGAGTCACAGACACAGACAGAGTCACAGACACAGACACAGATAGTCACAGACACAGAGTTGCAGACACAGTCACAGACACAGTCACAGACACAGATACAGTCACAAACATAGTCACAAACATAGACACAGACACAGACATAGATACAGACACAGATACAGTCATAGACACAGACATAGACACAGATACAGTCACAGACACAGTCACAGACATAGACACAGACACAGATACAGTCACAGACACAGACATAGACACAGACACAGACACAAAGACCCAGACATAGTCACAGACACAGATACAGTCACATAGTCACAGACACAGATATAGACACAGACACAGATACAGTCACAGACACAGACATAAACACAGACACAGTCACAGACACAGACATAAAAGACACAGTCACAGACACAGATATAGTCACAGATACAGTCACAGACATAGTCACAGACACAGACATAGATACAGACACAGATACAGTCATAGACACAGACATAGACACAGATACAGTCACAGACACAGTCACAGACATAGACACAGACACAGATACAGTCACAGACACAGACATAGACACAGACACAGACACA
>VZQC01003052.1:2715571-2784097 GCA_009823505.1 Rhizomys pruinosus
GGAGGGGAGGGGGGAGGAGGAGAGGAGGGGAGGGGAGGGGAGGGGAAGGGAGTGGAGGGGAGGGGAAGGGATGGGAGGGGAGGGGAGGGGAGGAGACTCTCCAAAGCAATAGGTCTCAATAGGAGAAGGCTTTAACTACAACGTTGGAAATTCTCTGGAGCTATTTTTGGTTTGTCTAACTAAGGGAAATCTGCCCTCTAGTGGGAAGAGGACAGGATGCAGCCCATACATATGTCAACAGTGCTGAGGATGTGAATTCTGCTCGAGTCTACAGGTGACTGAAATCTAGATGCTTCTTCCTTTATCTGTCCAGCCTTGGCATTGTGCTCACCCACCTCCCCTGTAAAGTGAAAACATCTACACGGGCTTTCTGAGGACAAAATCATGACATGTTACATGCTGGGCACAGAGCAGATACAAGATGAACAGCAGTTCCATCCCTTAGCACATGCATATTTCTGTTGGCTAAGAATTTACAGATCTCTTTTTGTTCTTTTCATTATATCTCAATTATCTATTTCAGAATATTTTTGAAGCCAGATAAGCCTTAGTATGCTCTCTCCAGCTTTTAGAGTTTTATTGAGTTGAAGGGATGGGCGAAAAAAGAATTCTTGATTCTATGATATTGATTAGCAAAAACTCACGAAGGCTAAGTTCTAAGCGCTGGGGCTAAGACAAGTGCAACACTGGTCTCCTGCCCCCGGGAGCTATGCACTGGGTAGGAAGGCTGTCTGGACAGTACTCAGAGGGGCGCAGGGCACCAGCGGACATGAAGGTGAGTGGCAGGCATCCCTCACAAACAAAAGCTTCATAAGTCATTGGGGCTCAGGCAGCCGCTCCCCTCTGCTGAATGAACTTCATAGATCTGCTTCTAGACATGGAGTTCCATTGACAGCAGAGCTGAAGCCTGGGAGACCATCACTCTTACTGCTTCCGTGTCAGAGCAGCGCTGCTGCCCTACAGTGCCTCTGGCTGGTCTAGGGAGAGGCTGACAGTCACTCGCATGCATTCAAAGGCTGCATTGAGGGCGAAAGAGGTGCGCTAACCTTCCCTGCAGTACAGGGGGCATGAAAAGGCCTAGGTAAGGCCAAGAACTTACTGCAGTCATAGCTTCCATCTGGCCAGCTGGGAGTGAGCTGACCACTCCCTGCCTGCAGGCACATCCGGCTATCCAGGGCCCAGACCCCTAGGCACCAAAACCCTTGCCTATACAAAAAGCCAGCGGCACTTAGGCTCCAGTACGCCGTATACAGATCTAGTTAAATGAGAGCCGACTGCCAAAAGTTCTATTCGCTGACCAGACATTAGAAGAAAACTCCTTTCAGTATTAGTATAACGCATCACTTTCTGTCACAATAACTGCCTTCTCCCAGGTCTCTGGAAACACTGTCAGACAGCAGCACCTGCACCCTTGCTATGCTTCTACACACTTTAGTGATGGAGAACTATTCAGAATCTGAACAGACTCAGCAAATGGGTCCCCCCACCATGTGCTGAAAGACTGAAAAAAATGGGAAGAAAGAAAGAGGAGAAGCAGCATGCTGGTGGGATTCCAGCGACAGTCCTCTTCCTAGTTTATAGCAGAGTCCTTCCCAGCAGGCCCAGCAGGCCCACGCTCCCACTGCTTGGGAGGAAAACGTTAGTCACTGCATTCTATCCACACTGAGCAGGGCTTGTTGACACAGGCCTGCTGAGCTGTCCTACCAGGGAGATGGCATCAGAAGGGTCCTGGCAGCTTAGACTGGCTGTCCCCAAGCTCCACCTCATGCAAAGGAAATCTGGGACAGCCTACTGGGGGAAAAGATCACCACTTCCTCCGGAGAACCCCTCAGCCCCTAGCTAAGTGTCACTCTGTCTCGATCGGGCTGAAAGTCAGTGTTAAACTTCACTCTCCTGCATGTGGAGCCACCTCCTTCTGTGTACTCTGGCTATTCTAAAGAGCCATGAAGAGTTTGTGCCTGCCGCTCCAAGAGCTCCTAATCAAACGTGTCCAAGTGCACAGCTGCCTGGAAAACTCCCAGCTTCGCTTCACAGAGTAGCTGATGTCTTCTGAGTTAACGGTCATGAATGCCAAGGTGGAGACAGCAGCCTCCATCTTCTGATATCTCAACAGTGCTGGTGCTCTCCATGCATATATTTGACGAGCCTCCCCTCCCCTCCAACCCCTAATACCACATGCCTCTCCCTCTGCTAAAAGTTAAATGGCACGCCATGGTCAAAAGTGTATGCCATGCCAAACTGTGGTTTGCTAAAGCCTTCCAGCCTGCTTCAATAACTTTTTATGAACCGTGGTGCCAAAGGTATTTGCACCAATTTGTTCCAAGAGGGCAATTTGTCAGAACATTTGCTTCCTGAAAAACCAACCATTGAAATCCACCCGTGGTTTACTGTAATGCCCAGCATCATTATAGTTTCTCAACAAAATATCACAGATTATACAAGTCTATAGAGATAGATGGCAGCGGGTTGGAGGGATGTAATCAAACCCAGCACAGCTGGCTTGCCAGCTCACTCAGAAAGCTCAAGCCATTGTGGGCAACTCCAAACATTTTGGTTTTTATAGAGGTTATGTCAAATAAGACTGGATACAGGAAGGCAGTTTTGCAAACCGTAAGATGTGATATGAAATCTAGTTACCACCCCTGTGTTTCCTACACGCAGTGACCCACATGCCAGTTATCTGTGCAGAATCATTTGCTGCAGCTTCCCCGGTGACTCAGCGCTTTTTCCAGATGGGATGTCTCAGGTGACATGAAACAAGGTCCTAGCTTAAACACCTGGGGCTTTGGACATATGCCTGAAAGTGAGGTGCGTGAGGAACAGAGAACACACGAGGGAACTGGGGAGCCTTGGCCTGCCAATCTCGAGGCCGTGGAGATGTGTAGTCCTCTAGGCCCAGTGCTTAGATTTTTCTCCCCACCAAACATTCCCCATGAACTGTATAGAATGTGGGAAGGAACACGAAGGACCAGAACACAAAACAAAGCATTGTTTTGAAAACTCAGAAGGATTAAGGGACATCGAGACCCTGCCTTGACCCATTCAGGATGCTGTCACGAAACCATAGACAGGGTGCATTGTTAAGACACTGTTTGTCCACCATGATTCCATGAATCTGGAGCTTGGAGTAAGTTGGTGACACACCTCCATGCAAGTCTATTAAGTGTTTCCAGGAAGGTTTAACTGAACAGGGAAGACCCACCATTCTGCGAACTTGTAAGCAGGCAGCACCATCCTATGGGCTGGGGCCCAGACTAAGAAGAAGAGAGCTGAACACCAGCAGTCATCTCTCTGCTTCCTGACTGTGGGCACAGCGTCACAAGCCACCTCATGCGTCTGCCATCATATGCTCCCCTCCACGATGGGCTGGACCCTCAAAGTGTGAGTCGAAACAGAACATGCTTGAGGGAGTTGGGAGGTGAGGGCCTTAAGGGGCAAGGCCTACTGGGAAGAACATAGGTCAAATGTGGCTGTGCCCTGGAAGAGACTGCTGGACCTCAGCCTCTCTGGATTCATGTTTAGTGATGTGATCTTATCACTACACATGAGCTGCCACCATGGTGTGATGAAAGCCAGAATGTCTTCACCAGAGCTGAGCTGTGCGAACAAAACCATGCCCTAGAATCCTCATATTGTATGCTATCTAAACTTTTCTTTACAAAATTCTCCACCCTCAAGGAATTTCTTTATAGTAATAGAGAACTGACTAATAATTTGAGTAATGTATAAACAATAGAATTCTATTGCTCACAGTTCTGGAGGCTGGGAAGTTCAAGATCAAGGTATCAGCAGAATAGCTATCTGGAGAAGTATCTAGAGAGACCTGTTCTTCACATGCTGGAGAGGTAAAGCTAGTCTCTTAAAAAAGATACTAGTCCCTAGGGGCTGGAGAGATGGCTGAGAGTGCCGACCGCTCTTGCAAAGGACCCAGGTTCGATCCCCAGCACCCACATGGCGGCTGAGAACCGTCTTTAACTCCAGTTCCAGGGGAAACCGACACCCTCTTCTGACCTCCATGGCATTGCACGACACGGGTGCACAAACCTACACGTAGACAGTACATTCATACAGATACAAAAATAATAAATAAATTTTTAAAAAATTAAAAAAAAAAGATACTAGTCCCATTCACAAGAATGGAGTCACTACGACTTCGTTATGTTCCCAAATCCCCACCTTGTGCTCTACTGCATTTCAGATGGGCTTTTATCTTGGTTTCTTTTCCTAAAGCTGTAATAAAATACTCTGACAAAAGCAATTTAAGGGATGAAGGGTCATCTTAGCTTGCAGCTCCAGGCGTTATCATAGTCCATCATGGTAGGGAAGTCAAGGCATCGGGAGCTTGAAGCAGCTGGTTACGTCAGTATGTCAGCAGACAGAAGAAGAGAGCCTGGATGCATCCACTCTTTCTCCACTCTTATACAGTCCAAGATCCCCTGCCTAGGGTAGGGTGCTGCCCACAGTGGGCAGGTCTTCCCACTTCAAATAATGTCACTAAGATAATGCCCCATCTTAATTACAGAGAGACCTGTCTCCCAGGAGATTTTATCAATTTGAAAAATGAGCACTATTGAAGGTATTTACACACATTGTAGGGAACACAAATATTCAGAGCACAGTACCCACTGAGAGCATCTCCCTGTACCCTCAAACTCAACGCTCCCAATGACACAACATTCAGTGGCTACCACAGCTCAGTGGTACCTGCCACCTGCAGTGAGAGACAGTGGCAGCTGGAGGATATCCTGTGCCCAGATAAAGATGTGGAGAGGACAGGGGAAAACAGAACAAACAGGGAATCCTCTCCAGACAGTTAGGGTTCTTTCCAAAGACCTGAGACCCTATGAGCAAGTGTGAGAAAAGCCGGTGGATCTGGGTCCTTACTGCTCCAATGCTGTAATGGTGCATCCTCAGAACTGGGATAGCAGTGGACTTTGCAGGCATCCCGGGTGTCAATATTGTTTCAAACACAGTGATGCTATTCCAATAAATAATCATTGTGTACTGTTATCATGGACCTGACCAGGCACTAGAGAGCCATAAATCAAGTCAGACACTGTGGCTGCATATCTTAGAGTCTAGTGAAGAAAGAAAGCGATCCCTCATAGTTGCTAATTCATGGTCTATAAGCAACAAGAACTAACAGGATTGAGCTCATGAGTGAACAGCATCCCTAAACATAAACCTACGTCATAATTTGGCCTAAGGTCAATCCACTTGAATCTACATCTGTGATCAAAGAGCCCAAGAAGTGGCAGGATGTGCTGGGCAGAAGAGAAAGCAGGATCTAGCTCAGGCTCCGAACCCACACGGACACTACACGCACCATGCACTCGGTGTTTGCGTCTCCTCCAAAATTATGTGTAGATGCAACATATAATGCCTAGCGTGATGATGGTAAAGAACTTCCAAGGCTTTCCTGCCTCTACCTCATGAGGACACCACAAGGAGTCAGCCAGTGAGAAGCAGGAAGCAGGCTCTCATCAAACACTGTATCTGCTGGTGCTTTGATCTGGACCTCCGCAACTCTGCGCAGTCAATGTTTGCTGTTCAACGCCGCCCCCCACCTACTGGATTTTAATAGTGTTTCCCCCAACAGACTACGACAAACTGGGCCCAAGATAAGTTCCCTCTCTAAGTTTCCTTTTCCATATTTGTCAAATGTGGCAAGAATACTTGTTTTTCTTACTCAAGGAAGTTGATTATGGAGGGTAAGTATGGCACTGTATGGAAGGGATTTGAAATCCAAGATCTATGTTAGTCAAAGGGGCAGTATTGTTTTACATAGATTATAACAAGGGTCTGAGGGCAACATTCTTTCTAAATTTCAAGTGTCAGCCTGTTCTGGGTATAGTGTCCAGCCAACTGATCAAATATTGGTCCAGATGTTTTAGTGATGGTATTTTCAGATGTGATTAATATTTAAATAAGTGGATTTTGAGGAAAGGCAGATTACTCTCCATACTGGTGGCCTTATCCAACCAAAGGCCTTTAGAGAGACTGAAGTTCTCTGAAGAGGAACGGATTCTATCTCCAGATTGTTTTCACACTCAAGATTGTCAACTCTTCCTTGAGCCCTCCCTGTAAATTCCTGGACAGAGATCCTTGCCTCTCTCTTTTTATATATATACCCTATAGGTTGGTTTCTCTAGAGAATTCTGGCTAATATATCTGGGTTCTAGAGGACTCCATGGAAATAAACATTAGGACCCAGACTTGCCCAGTCTCCAAAAATGAGAAGTAAACACTTTACCATTATTTCTTAGGTGTCAGGACCAGCAGTTAGTTTATATGGTAAACTCCATTTTGATAGTTACACTGAGTTTCTGCACCCATCTTTCCCATTGTAAGAGACCTGAATGTTATTGACGGGATGAACTAAAGATTTAACTCACTATCTAATCCAGGCAGGCCTGAAGTTCAGGATGCTCCTGTCTCCATCCAACTTTCCAATGCTGGGATTATAGATGTGTGCTACCATGCCTGGCTTGAATTTATATTCCTTAACACACTGGGGTGGTTTTTTTTTTTTTTTTTGAGGTAATTCATATTTCTTCACATTTGTACACATAATAATAAGGCTGTATTAATTTTTACTGCACTGCTGCAAAGACATAAAATGCTTATTAAGATTATTTTTTTTTCCGCCAGGCATGGTGGCACACACCTTTAATCCCAGCACTTGGGAGGGGGCAGGCGGATCTCTTTGAGTTCAAGGCCAGCCTGATCTATGTGAGTTCCAGGACAGCTGGAACTTTTTGTCTCAAAAAGACAAAAAAAAAAGATTATATTTTTCATGGGGCTGGAAAGATGGCTCAGTGGTTAAAAGCACTGGTTGGCTTCTCTTGAAGAAGACTGGGTTTGATTCCCACATGGCAGTTAAGAACTGTTTGTAACTCCAGTTCTAGGGGATCCAACCCCCTCTTCTGGCCTCCGTGGACATTGTACAACATGAGTGCACTTACATACATTCAGGCAATAATTCATTCATACATATGAAATACAAATAACATAAAAGATTATTTTTCGCTTTTGTTCTAGGTTTATGTTTCACTAAAACATTATCATTTTCCAACAAAATTAAAAATAGATGATTCCCTCTAGTGTATTAAACTTCATTTTATAATATGTGGGAATTATAAAATGCAAATCTTTAAAACTAATTAAAAATGAATAATTAGATTATATTAATTAAAAGTTGTCTTAAGTTTTTAAATTATCAAAAAAGTACACAGAAGCAAGAAAATCACATGGGGTGGGTGTACTGCAAGAGCCTGTCTCAGAAACAACAGAAATGACAAACAAAAATTCATGTTGGGAGATCTATGAGATAACCTGGCCAAATCAAAAAACAAATAAAGAGTTTAAGATACTATATTTCCTTTTTGCTTTCCTCTTTTAATTTAGCAGGTGGCTAGAAATTGTATGGGGTATCTGTGAATACCTAGGGATGATGTCTTCTGACTTCCCATGTTCTGAGTTTCTGAAAGACCCAAGTCCTAGGACTCCACCTTCGCCTAAGTCTTCCATTCCCTACCCATCCCCTTACATCTTCAACTCTTTCTCTTCACTGGTTCTTGGCAATTAGCACTTAGATGACTGGATCTCTCATAGATGAAAATAACACCTTAATACCAATCTTACCCAGCTCCAGATCTTCAGCACTACTCACCTCTGGATCAGACCATTCTGGGAATACCTGTTCACCTTCTATTCCCTTCCTTTTCCCCACACCGTCACAATGGACTGCAGTGTGAGTTTGCTACCCAGGACTTCACAGAACTGACTCTGTCAAAGATCTAGTAACTCCCATGTGGCTACACGACTAGTCACCACAAGAAGGGGGCTGGCCCTCTTTCCTGGTTCCTTATGCTTTATCTTTCTGATCAATCTCAGCCTTCCTTCCTTCCTTCCTTCCTTCCTTCCTTCCTTCTTCTTCCTTCCTCCTTCCTCCTTCCTTCCTTCTTCCTTCCTTCCTTCTTCTTTCCTTCCTCCTTCCTTCCTTCTTCCTTCCTTTGTCTTTCATTCTTCCAAACCCAGGGCAGCAAGCATGTTAGGCAAACACCTACTGTAGAGCTACATCCCAGCCCTCTCAGTTTCCTTTGTAGACTCTTCTTGTCCACTTGCCCTTTCTGTGTCAAGCTCTGTCTTTGTCGGCTTTAAGATGCTGTCTTGTTATGTGATGGTCACCCAGGACACGTCATCCATGCTACAGCATCAGCCATCACTCGCATGAGGATGACTCCCAAAAGCCCCTCCTCCACCAGACACCTCTCTTGTGTTATGCACCCCTAGCTTCCTTCTGCATGCTGTTCAGATGCCCTAGAACACCTTAATCTTTTCTATCTTCCCCATCCTGTGCTCCCCCTTACGCCTACTTCTTTGGGTTTCTTACTACTACCCAGGGAACTGATCCACACAGAAAGCTAAAAATTATTTCCCAGGGACTTTTAAAAGAATTTCTGGGGCTGGAGAGATGGCCTAGCGGTTAAGAGGGCCGACTGCTCTTGCAGAGGACCCGGGTTAGATCCCCAGTACCCACATGGCGGCTGAGAGCCGTCTTTAACTCCAGTTCCAGGGGAATCCGATGCCTTCTTCTGACCACCGCGGCATTTGCACGACACGGGTGCACAGACCTGCATGCGGACAGTACATTCATACACATTCCAGAAAAAAAAAAAAGAATTTCTGAGGTAACCGCAAAGAACGTAGGCCAAATTGGAGGTCTCAATCCAGGTGGAGGGAGTCATAAACACTTGTTCTCATTGATTCCTCCTGAGTGGGGATAACTTAGAAATAGGGTTCAGTCAGGATCTGGGTCAAGAAGCAGCCTACCTCTTCTCCAAGTGCAGGGACAGATCAGCTAAAAACCAATGGCGGCTCCACTATGCAACTCCACGTTTACCACTCCCTTCCCACCAGCCTTGGTGGGGCAAATACTGCCACTCTGTGGCGGAGTGGAGGTACTACAGTATTTGTATCCAGTGCCAAGGTACCAAAATGTAGTAGGCTCCTTAGAATCTGTTTTTTTTCAAGTATGCTAACTTACAGAGGACTTGTTTCCACTTCATATAATTAAGAAAATAATTTAAGGGGCTGGAGAGATGGCCTAGCGGTTAAGAGGGTCGACTGCTCTTGCAGAGGACCCGGGTTCGATCCCCAGCACCCACATGGCGGCTGAGAACCATCTATAATTCCAATTCCAGGAGAACTCCAGTTCCAGGGGAGTCCGACACCCTCTTCTGACCTCTGCGGCATTGCACGACACGGGTGCACAAACCTACATTCAAACAGTACATTCATACACATACTAAATAAATAAATAAATAAATAAAATTTAAAAAAAAGAAAATAATTTAAGCTCTGGTTATTTTGAAAAAAAATTTAAATTGAGTTTCCAAACATCAGTGTTATAAGAAAACATTTTTGGTATTTTTATGTTTAGCAATATGAGTAAAAATTATTTTGAAACATCAAATACTAATATTTGTACATCTCTGTCTTAATGGATTGATACCTAATGTTACCATGATGAGTATCTGGTGGCTTAGAATATGGACGAGGGAAAACAGACGACAGAAAGCCAGTTTAAAAAAAAATTTAACCTGAAACTCCTAATATTCTGAAAACTAGAGTATCCATCCTGGTTTGATTCACCCAACTCCAATAGCAGTGTCAGCTGGCAGAGTCCATTTTGCCTCCCCAAAGTCCTGATTCTATAGCAGATGGCTCTGAGTCAGTCCCCTAGACAGCTGGTAGCTTTCCTTGTTTCTGAGGGCCAGATGACAACAGTAGTATTTACTTAGTTATGTCACAGAGGTCCACAAGCCTGCCTGAGCTGATGGAGGATGGCCACTGCTGAACACAAGGTGCAGGGAGGCAGAGCCAACTGTGCTACTAGCCCAGGAGTGGGCAAAAAAGACCAGAGGTAGAGGCAGGAGCTCAGGGTCATCCTTGGCTACCGGAAGAGTTCAAAGCCAGCCTGGTCTATAGACATGATACCTTCTCTTTAAAAATACAAAACCAAAACCAACAACACAAATTGGGGCAAGTCATTAAAGATTTAAAGCATTAAAGCATACTGTTGCTAAGCTACAGAAAGGAGGAGCAGGCTTGCAGGTCTCTTACTGACACCATACGAGAGTACAAGCAGGAAGCTTCACTGAAAACTGTTGGGTTTCAGAGAAGTTGCTGAGACCACACTCAGCTAGGAAACCATACGGCCATGACTCAACCTCAGTCATCCTCGCCACCAAAGCCCAGGCTCTTTTCTGTATAGAATGCCACTGTTTAGTTGCCTTTACTTTGTGTTTTTGTCTGGCTTTTGGTCAAGAATTTATACATTTGAAAGAGGGTCCTTACTCATAAGGTGCTTATAGAAGGGAACCCAAGCTAAACAGGAATGAAAATGAACTTTATAAAAGATCAACCATCAATAAATGATGGAATTGGCATTCAAATCCAGGTAATTTTGGTAACAGTTTCCACTCAGAACCATATTAAGTATATATTAATATTTACACAGGAATACATGTACTGTGTATGTTCTCTTTATGAAAATGAGAAATCTCTGTGATACTGGAAGAGTATGCAAGGAAGCACTGCACATAGTGTGAGTGATTCTCTGAGTAGATAATGCAGGTATACAGATGAGCCAGAACAATGATAGAGTCATGTGCAAAAGAATCGGGCCATCCAGTTAAAACCACAGTCCAGGAATGGGACATGATTCAGGGTTTTTATTTACTATCCTTTCTTCCATTGTCTTTGGACAATTTTCTCTCTGTTAGTTTTGAGCTGAGGTATAAGTAGAATTCTAAGATGGCTCCAAGATTCTTATCTGCAAGATTCTCTGCCCTTGAGAATGGGAAGAATGTACTATGCGCTATCATCCTATATGAGAAGGGTGGTGGGACAGTGACTCCCATGATTATAGTACATTATCACTGTCAGACTAAGGGCACGTCTTCTTTGAAGAGATAGACTGGCTTTGGGGAAGTAAAGTGCATGAAAGGCCTTTCTCATTCACAATGTGCTGCCATGTTACAAGCAAGCATGGTGCCCAAGAATGGCTTCTAAGAGTGGAAGGGACCTCAGCTGACAGGCAACAAGCCAAAGGGGACTCCATTTGACAACTGCATGAAAATGAATTCTGTTCTGCCACTCACCTTAATGAGCTTAAAAGCTACTAGCCCACTCTGATTGTGTTGCTGGTCAATCCCTGATTTCAGCCTAGCGATACTCTGGGTGGAGGGGACAATGACCAGAGGAAATTAGGAGATTATAAATGCTCTGTTCATCTGTGAGTGCCAAGGTAGTCCATGATTTAGTGAAAGGGAACAGAAGAATAAGTCAATATTCACTCCTTAGACACCAATAGGGAGAAGTGACTTTGCTATGACAGCTTATTAACTCAAGAGTAACAATGCGGTTGGGTGTGGTGGCACATGCCTTTAATCCTAACACTTGGGAGGCAGAGGCAGGTGGATCTCTGTGAGTTCAAGGCCAGCCTGATCCACAGAGTGAGTTCCAGGCCAGCTGGGGCTATAGGGAGACCCTGTCTCAAAAAAGACAAAAGACAAAAAACAAAAAAAAAGAGTAAAAATGCAAACAGCTTTCAACTTGGAATGACATGTCAGAATCCCTGGGGCTTTTCATCCTGGTTACTCAAGGATTTCTTTTTTTGTTTTGTTTTGTTTTTAGTCCTTTTGAGACTGGGTCTCCCTTTAGTCCCAGCTGGCCTGGAGTTCACTATGTAGACCAGGCGGGTCCACAGAGATCCACCTGCCTCTGCCTCCCAAATGCTAGGATTAAAGCCATGTGCCACCACACCCAGCTACTCAAGGATTTTTTTTTTTTTTTTTTTTTTTTCTTTTCAAGACAGGGTCTCCCTGTAGCCCCAGCTGTCCTGGAACTCACTCTGTAGACCAGGCTGGCCTTGAACTCACAAAGATCCGCCTGCCTCTGCCTCCCAAGTGCTAGGATTAAAGGTGTGCGCCACCACGCCCAGCTCAAGGATTTCTTATATGAACTTCAAACCCAGGTCAAATGTTACTTCAAGAAGTTTGCCTGTTGCGGTGGCACACGCCTTTAATCCTAGCACTTGGGAGGTAGAGGCAGGCGGATCTTTGTGAGTTCAAGGCCAGCCTGGTCTACAGAGTGGATCCAGACAGCTGGGGCTACAGGGAGACCCTGTCTTGAAAAGGGGGGGGATTTTCGGGGCTGGAGAGATGGTTCATCGGTTAAGAGCACCAACTGCTCTTGCAGAGGACCCAGGTTTGATTCCAGCACCCACCTGGCAAGCTAAAAACAGTGTTTAACTCCAGTTCCAGGGACTCCGACCATCCCTTCTGACCTCGCACAGCACTGGCATACACAGGTGCACCTCCTAATGCGACACATAAAATTAACAAAAAAGCTCATATGATGGAGCAAAGAACTGAGGATAGAGACTTCACATCACAGCGAGGAATTAGAGATGTCTGAGAACACCTCAAGAAGCTGCCAACATCACTAATCTTAGGAAATGCAAATGAAACCACTTTAAGATATCATCTTCCTCCAAATAAGACTGGCTAGGATCAAGAAAACAATGTACCAAGTGCTGGAGAGGTTTGTGGGGAAAGGGGAACACCTCATCCACTGTGGTGGGAAGTAAACTTGTACAGCCACTATGGAAAAGCAGTGTGGAGAACCCTTGGAAGACTTGGAATGAAACTGCCACCCGACGACCCAGCCCATACCCATCTCCTGGGCATGTACCATCAAGAACTTACGCCAACCACAGAGGTACATGCACGGCCATGTTTATGCAGCTCTCTTCACAATTAGCAAGGAGCTGGAACCAACCTAACATGCCCCTCAACTAACGAGTGAGAGAAATGTGGCACATCTACACAATGGAATTCTATGCAGCAGTAGAAAGAACGACCCCTCACGAGCTTTTGCAGGAACATGCTGGAGCTCGAGGACAGCCATGTGAGTTGGCATGTAACATAAGGCCCAGAAAAACAAACATGCATGGTAGCACTCATCTGTGGATGCTAGTGCCAATTACCCAGTTGTAAGTATTTCTTGTGTAGGGCCCCCTGAGCTTTTGTACAAAGCAGTTGGGCATAATGCATTTTGGAAACAACAACAACAACAGAAAATACTGCATCAAAGAACTGACTGAAACAGTGAACTTCTGCTCAAAACAGTCAACTTCCCCATGGAAAATATTGAGAAAGACTAAGAGATGGAAAGCATGTTTGGCAGAATGCACGAGCTCTGGTGGGGTGGGGGAATGAGCGGGAACATGGGTCTAGATTTGTTAAAAATAAATAAATAAATTTATGTGAAAAAAAATAAATAAAATAAAATAAAATTACAAAAAAAAAAGAAGGATTTCCTTATAGGCTCCAGCCTGCTCTTGACCAGTCTCCTCCTCTTGCTTCCATGGAAACAGTGTCAGGATGCAATGTAATAACTTCTTGTCTGTTCCCTTCACCACTCAGCCTGAGTCATTTAGGGCGGAGCTGTCCAACTCTCTTGCAGAGTGGCTGCCATATAGAATAATAAATAATTGAATACTGAGAGAATGAAATTAAACTCTAGGCAAAAACTAGATTTTGATACCAAGGAGAACCTTCTCCATGACAACAGATGAATGATTAACCAAGTGCTTCATCCATGAAAAAGGACAGATATTTACTGTGTCAAAAAAAAAAAAAAGGCATAAAGTAAATAGATATACTCAAAGGAGCAGGTGGCCGGTGCTGAGAAAGGGTTAGACTCTCCACAAAAGGGACAGCAAGAAGCCCTGTCTGCTTTATCTTGATATAAGGCCTATGCTAGGATGGTATGCTCATGGAGTCAAGTTATTCATATTAATCTACTCCTACAAGCAAATGTCATCCTAAATACATGGCCTCTGAATGGCTTAAAACTATGAGCAACACTACAGAAAGGAGAATCATAGAGCAGCAGTATTCATGGCATTCACAGACCTCTGTGATGACAGCATTTTAAAAAATTAAGAATACCATTTGCCTGGTGTGCTCTGAGAAAACTCAGAGAGAATTCATGTTTTGCTTAAGGATCCACTCCCTACTCCTGTGGGTAAGACTTTTATATATAAATCATTAAACAGCAAAGAAATGAAATACAGCTTTCTACTTAAAGCTTTATCATCACATTTCTAGAAACTCAGATACTTGGAAGGCTCAAGAGAGATTTGGTTTTTGCCCTTTTCACGCTATACCCACATGCACACGCACACACACACACCCACACGCATGCGCACATGCTGTGGAGAATAAGGGAAAGGAAGGCTGGGGATGGAGCTCAGACAGTAGAGTGCACACCCAGCTAGCATGCAGGAGACACTGGGTTCCCTCCCCAGCATATCATAAAGCTTGGGCTCCATGACTTAAGTACTTGGGAGGTAAAGGTAGAAGGATCAGGAGCTCAAAGTCATCCTTGGCTATGCAGGGAGTTTAAGGCCAGCCTGGTCTACATGTGATTCTAAAAAAAAAGGAAAATGGATAGAGACAATAATCTCAGAAATGCAAAACCTAACTTCATGGCTCTAAAACAGGACATACCTTCGATGCTCTGTGGCCCCACAAGATTCATGGCCTGGTGGGCTGGGTATTCCACACGGGGCCTGGCAATACCCAGCTGCTCCATAACGCCATGGAGCAGCCTTTGGATGTCTGTTTCTGAGACGCGGTCAGGGGTCCGTGGGCTAAAAGCAAGCGCTGGAGTCCATGCAACCATCCCCCAAAACAAAAGGCCAGAGAGCATGGTCAAGACCATCCTGGAGATCATTTTTAACCTGTAGAAAAGGAAAGAAGAGCAAGTTTCCATCACTTGGCCAATCTGTGATAACACAACTGTGATGTAATTATGGATCAAAAGGTGAGGCTCAAGGACCACTCAAAAGAGACTGCAATGAAAAATTCCTGGAAGCTTGCTTTTGTTTCAAGTGTCCAAGCAAGACAGGACATCACTGTGGGAAGGTATTAAAGGATTAGGGCCAAACCATCCAGGGTGACTCTCTCTGAACTTGCATACCCGAGGAAACTAAGCCGGGATGGAAGTTCCCACTCGCACTGCCTGTGGTCTTTGCTACCCACCACTCTCTCCCTCTAGAGTCAGGCAAAAATTCCCTTCAATTTTGAGAAAGGGAGAGTGGTATCTTGAACTTCCCCAGTCTGAAGGAAAAAAGGCGTAACGTGGATTGGGAAGGTCCGGACAGTAACAAAGCTGAGAAAGTTCGGGAGTGGTGGCTGCGTGTTCTAAATGAGCAGAGAGAACTGACTGAGATCTTGAGATATACGAAGCTCAGAACCTTGTCGGTGACCTGGGAAGCAACACGAAGTATGCTTGCTTGGTTGCCCACTACCTGGATGACCTTGGTACCTCAGCTGCACCTTCTGCAAACAGAGGAGGGCAACACATCTGTCTTACAGGACTGTTGTGAAGATACACGTACAAATCATGTACAGGAGTTTAGGACACTGCCGGGAACGCCGTGAGCCCCCCTTTTGCAGTTATTGCTGTGCTGGTAACATCGCCGCCTCATAGTTCTGGAGGTTACGATTGCAGAGGCGGCAGGGGGGAGAGGGAAGGCAGAAGTCAAATAGTGAGGGAAAACCTGTGCGGGAGCGCGCCTGCCCTACGTGTTGTCCACGGATATGCCTGCGCAGTAGGGCACAGTATTCCCACGGCTTTCCCTGCAGCCGCTTCATTTGTTTAGGATGCGTGCGTCAGGGCAGCCAGGCAAACCCTCCTTTTGACCGTTCATTCCGCTGGGGCTGGGGGTTGGAACAGTAAAAGAAGAGCCATGCTTGCTTTCCTAAAACTGAAATATTCACACCATCCAATTTCTTTTTCTGCGGTGAAAGGCTTTTTCTAGCCACTGGTAAATATAAAACCTTGCTCGTGGAAGAGAGAACAGTCGTTTTAACTGCAGAACGTACAGTTTTGGTCAAAGGGCCAGATGCAAGCACCAGGCTACTAATCCCCATCGTCCCCAAGGGCTCTGAATGCAGGACACAGATTTTTGTTTTGTTTTGAGTCTAGTCTACGGATGAACTACCCAATCGTCTCCCTCGCAACACTAACCCCCACCCCTGATTTACAGCCAATCCCTGTAATATCCCCAGCCTATCCTTTGTCTGCCCCCAGCCTCAAGCTCGGGCATTTCTGCGGGAAATTTCACCCTCCCCCACCTTTGAAACCCAAGTAGTCGCGTGGCTGACCTGAGGACAGAGCCTTCAGTGCGGGACTCACCGAGGAGCAGCGGGCGAGCTGGCTAGTCTGGGCCTGCTGTGGGTGGATGGAGAGCTGGAGCTGGATAGCTCCTGCCTGCGTCAGCTCCCTCCGCATCCAAGCTCCACCCACACCAAAGCAGGTGGAAGCGGCCTCCCAAGGGTTCCTAAACCCTGGTCCAGATGCCTGTGGCTCTTTCCAGTCAGGAACCTGACTGAGCTACAGCTCTTGCGTGTCAGTCTCTTGGCTGGGAGACCCCCAGGGTAACCTTTTCCTCCATCAACCCCCACGGACGCCATTTACCTTCCTGTCTCAGGCAGTTACCTAAACGTAGGTCACTCCATAGCACATCTTTAGTTTTGTTACATTCTAGGACATAGGTTTCTAAATTAGCATACAAAGCAATGAGCTTCATTATAGCATTTTCATATTGTTCTCCCAGTCCCTCTGCCACCCCCCTCCCCGCCATTCTCCTCCCCTTTCTGGTCACTTGATCCTCGTATCCTCTTCCTTTCTACTCTCCTCTTAAATTCTGGCCTTGGCCCGCTTTCTAGTGTCATAACCTATACTCAAACCCACGTGTTTAAAATTAAAATTCAAGATCCATATATGAGAGAAAATACGTAGCATTTGCCTTTCCAAGTCTGGGTTATTTTTTGTCTTTTTTTTTTGGTCTTTTTGAGACAGGGTCTCCTTATAGCCCCAGCTTTCCCGGAATTCACTCTGTAGACCAGGCTGGCCTTGAACTCACAGCGATCCACCTGACTCTAGCCTCCAGAGTGCCAGGATTAAAGGCGTGCATCACCACACCAAGGTGGTTATTAGCCACCATGTGGGTGCTGGGAATTGAACCCAGGTCCTCTGGAAGAGCAGTTGGTGCTCTTAACTGCTGAGCCATCTCTCCAGCCCCCTTATTTTCTGTCTTTTACATGTGGAGAAGGAAGAGGCAAGTAGGAGTAGAAACTTCTAGGAATATTAGCTCCCAGGGTTTTCCTCTTCTACATCAAAGCAACAAAGAAATATTTAGCTATAAAGCTGCAAGTGTTTCCACAAGGCTTGTCTTCCCTGTCAGAATAGCCTACAAAACCGTTTTTTTTTTTTTTCACATAATAGGAGAGTCACGTCTGCTCAACAGTCACACGCTGGGAGTTTGTTATGAAAGGAATAGTGCATGAACCTGGGCTGACAATCTGCAGTGATTCAACTTTGTGCCCACCAACCCACAGGCCGAGTTACATTTAAAACAATATAGCCAGGTCTGGTGGCGCATGCCTTAAATCCTAGCACTCCGGAGGCAGAGGCAGGCAGATCTTTGTGAGTTCAAGGCAAGCCTGGTCTACAGAGTGAGTTCCAGGACAGCTGGGGATACAGGGAGACCCTGTCTCAAAAAGATAAAAACAAACAAACAAACCAAACAATACAGACTGGAAGCAGAGCCTGGGAAGACAGCAGCAGAGCCAGAGAGCTTCGATGGAGGGAGACCTGGCAGGAATGTGTAGTCCACACCCAGTACAAAACACAGGAAAAGGGGCTGAATGGCTGTGGGAGAACTCTGGGAAAAGGAGATGTGGAGAGACTCCTTACACAGGGTGCAGGTGCTGGACAGGTTGACTGGCACTCTAGCTGTTCTTATATTGATCCAGTTTGGGAAACTCGGAACCATCAATGCCAGTAAGAAAAAGGAAAAGGCATTTCTTCAGTGTGCTTTCTAATTTTTCTCCTAATCAGAATGCAGATAGTAACTAATTCTATAGAAGAAATTGGATAGTCCCAAGACCTCAACCTTTCCTCTAAGCACTGAGTGCCCAAAGCACTCAAGGTTTGGGTTTTAGTGTCAGCCACATTTGCATAGTAGTTAACCCAAGGAACCTGGAACATCCCCATTCAGCCCAAGATTTCCTATAATGCTGACCACTGGGCAGTATATTCCCTTTCTGTGGAGAGCAGTGGATTTCTCCCCAAACCCAACACACACCTGGAGGTTCTCATCATTGTAAACTCACCAAGAGAAACCATACCCCCTCCCAGAACATGTACAAATTACCCAAGCATATCTGGAACTTATATTTTTTAGGTGATGGTTGATAGAATCCAGGCCCTTATGGGATGCCTAGCCCTGAAAGAAGCTTCTGAGTACAGATGCCATAAAACCCACCCAACAGTGAGGAATGAGGAAAGTACCTAGGAAAGAGTAAAAGGATGAGGTTAGACTCCAGATGTCTTTACTGGAGCTCTATGCAGTAATCCCATTATCAACCACAGCATTTTATGTACCAAACAGAGGCTGGAAAACTTCTGTTTGAAGCCAAGCTGCTTTCCAAATGCTTTTCCTTCCTTGGATGTTTATTTCTTTCCTAGCCAACATGACAAATACTTTGACGCTGTAGGCCATATTGCTTATTTCTCATAATAGCCAAATATATTTTTACACTTAAAATTCTGGAAGTTACTGTACATGCCACTTTGAAAAGCCCAAATGTATACTGTTTGCTCATACATCCCACCCATGAAGTAACTATTTTGTATAAGAATAAATACAAAGATAAAACCATCTAAAACTCGACTTCCTTGACTCTAAAGTGTGAAATGAGGTTCAAAAACGACAATCTTGTAGACCTTTTACTGGATGGAGACAAGGTCTTTATTCCCCGTCTGTCTCCCAGTACTAGTATCACAGGCACACTCCAGCATGTCTGTCTCCCAGTACTAGTATCACAGACACACTCCACCATATCTGTCTCCCAGTACTTGTATCACAGGCACACTCCACCATGTCCTCTGTCTCCCAGTACTAGTATCACAGGCACACTCCACCATGTCTCTGTCTCCCAATACTAGTATCACAGGCACACTCCAGCATGTCCTCAAATCATTTCATGTTAAAAGCTCAGAAGGAATTCTTAACAGGCATGGGACCATTAGGCCTTAGTTCAAAATGTGTCAAATTTTGAAGTACTTCAGATTTCTGTTTTAGCATTGTTCAACCAGTAACACCCATGTGAATATTCTGAAATCTGAACTATTTACAGTCCCAGCCATTTTAGATAAGGGACCTCCAACCTGTGGCAGAAATATCTAAAATGCACATCTACTCTGTAGTAAAAATCTGTTTAATAAACAGGTTTACTACCAGACTTTTAGTTTTTATGTAAATCAAATACTAGTTCTGGGAAAGGAGTCCCAGGTAATGGACAAAGAAAACAGGAAATACCTTTGACATAAACCACATTTAATATCTTCAAGCAGAGCCTGGCCAAGCAGACATGAGGATTTGGAATTCCTACAGATGGTGTAGGTACAGTTGTGCTGTGTGTGTACAGTGCTGCCTCTAAACCATGACACTTCAAATTTCATTAGAAGCTCACACAAGTCATTTTCCCAGAAGGATTTTTTTTTTTTTTTTTTTTTTTGGTCTGTTTCGAGACAGGGTCTTCCCTGTAGTCCCAGCATGTCCTGGAACTCACTCGGATAGACCAGGTTGGCCTTTGAACATCACAAAGATCCACCTGCCTCTGCCTCCCAAATGCCTTAGGATTAAAGGCGTGCACCACCACTCCGAGCTTCCAGATGTTATTTTTAATGTCTCCGCTAAATAAAATACGTTTAGGCACATGATGAAACTATCAGATTTTATCTAATAAAATATATAGAGGTACATTAGCAATTCAAATTCTAAAATCAAACCTCTTCAAAGAAAGAAACCACCTTGATTAAAATTCCCAAATTTAATTATTCCTCTTTAAAATTTTTCATTTTCATATTGGACAAAATAGATCAAAATGTATTTGTGCAAATTACTTTTAAAAATATAATATGGCATAAAAATAATCAATTACTTCTACAGCATAATATACAATCACACTTTAGTCATCAATTTGCTTTAATCACTGTTCTGAAGCACATGAAATCAATGCATATCTATAGGAGAGACTAACCAAATCTCCCTGCCCCAAAGTTTTAGGACACCATTGGGACAAATTAACTTGCAGGATTTTGGTAAGACAACAAACATGAATATAATTCAAGACATAAGATTTGTGGGGCTTAGCCCTTCCCTTTGTAGAGATCTGTAATAGATCTGACTTGGAAGAGCAGAATAATTAAACAAGTAGGTACAACTTCCTGTACTTTCTATTATGCATAATAACAATCAGGTAATTTTCGAAATTTTTAAAAAAATAAATCTAGCCAATGATTTCTTTAAAACAGTAAGATCTAACATATGCTTCAAGCAATCTCACAATAAGGTTTAAATGCTGTAGAAATGAAGCGAAACAAAGCAATCATAGGCAAAAGTATAAAAACCTGAGCTGTTCCTCCTGCAGTGAAACTGCTTCAGAGAAAAGCTACTGTTGACAAGCATCCAGAGCTAGACTGACACAATCATCCTACAAGTCACTTCACCAAGTGCTAATTTTATTTACATCAATGACAAGTCCACAATTCAGTTACAAGTCTACAGGTTTGCTTGTTGGTAGTAGTTGAGTCTTTCCAATAGGATTTTTGGGAGAACCTTTGTACCAGGTCCTTTCTTTTTCTGACGGTTTCCTTAGGATTCTCTTTTTTATCTCAGGGGAAAAGCCTGCACTGTTATTTACAGCACATCGTGATATATCATGATTAGTCAGATCATCCAAGGGGACTTTAACTTGGCCATCACATTTACTCCCCCGTTTACAAAGTCTACTAGATCCAAGAGAAGCAAGCATAGGATCTGGGTAGCTCTTCATTTTTGAGAAAGATTTAGAAGTTAACTCCATGCTTGATTTTGAAACTGCATCATTTGACTTATCACATGATGTAGACAACTGTTTGTTAGGACCTGATTTAGTAAAGGAAGAGTTTTTCGATGCATTGTTTACACAAGAGGGAAGAGCACTGTCACAGCTCACTGATTTAACCAGAGGAGAATCTGCATCACCAAAGAGCTCCAACTTCGGTCTCGCAGGTTGTCTGCCATACTCCAACAAGGAATTAAATCTTCTGACGGACTGGCGGACAGGTGTGCGCTGAAATTTAAGAGGTGACTTCGCTCTTGTTCTGTTTTGTTCATTTAGAGAAAGCTTATTAAACCACTGTATGTGATCTGAAACCTTTCCATGCTCTGTCAGTCGTAAATTTCCAGTACCTGGTTTATCACATTTCTCCAGCAACGATTGCTGTTTAACAAGTCTCCCAGGTCTAGGCTTTGAAAGGACTGTTACAGCGCAGGTACTCTGCTGTAGGGAAGAGGTCTGAGCCTCATCTTCCCCAGGACCTTCCTGGGCCACTAAGTTCTCTTCAATCACATTTGTATTATCCTTTGACTGAGTATTTGGTTTATCCTTTGATCCATCATCACTGGGGAGTACTTGCTGGCTTAACTCATCACTTAGTGTATCGGAATGGGTGTCTTGTTCAAGGCCCACCTTCACTTGAGCTGAGTAACATTCTATATTTACTTCTTTACCAAGTTTTGGACTTTGATGTGTTGAGAAGTTTCTTTCTAAAACACACTCATCTTTACCAGTATAGTTTTCATCATTTTTCTTTGAGTCTCTCATAGTTAAATCATCATCGTCAAAGGGACTTTTCACTGGGCTATAATTTACGTAAGATGCTTCACTTTCTTCCCCCATACTGGTTACTGATGTCTCCCTGTGATTTATCAATGTGTGAAGATCACTTCGAGAATCAGAAAACGCTTTCTGAATCTTCACCAAGGTCTCAGAGGTCATGTTACTTTCGTCCCCACTAAGGGAACTTCCTAGAACACTGCTGTTAGGTTGGCTGTGCAAAGTGGAGGGGCTGAGATCATGCGACATAGCTGGCAGCTTCTCAACAGTGATACCTGGCTCCATAGAAAAATTTTCCACCTCAAGATTTTTCAATACTGGAGAAACTTCATTTGCATCCATGTCTTGAAAAGTTGAATTACTGGGTTCTGTCCAGGACATCTGATAACCTGCTCCATCTGGTTGATCTGGAGTTAATAAGTTTTCCTCAGACTTACTCATCTTTTCTGAACCTAAAATAAAGTAGTTCAGTGCTTTTAATACTTTACAACTTCCCTACATAGACAATAAAGGTACTATAAGCATTTACTTCGAGAACATTAAAGATATTTAAGATAAAAATGTCAAATATTCACATTTATAATCATCCTGTTTACTGCCAAGTCATATTTCCACTATTGAAATGTAAACTTTAAACTTTTCAAACAGCAAATTACATTTTCTATTATTAAAACAGAACTAAAGCAGAACTTCTGGGCAAACTGCTAACAGCACTGTGTAAATGTACCTTTCTTTGATAATCTTTCATCAATATCTGGGCTAAAATGAAGGCCTCCTTTTACAAATTCAATTCTAGCTTTTAGACTTTCTTGATTTGCTAGTCGCCGACCAACATTTTCATATTTATTGATGCCAGAACATCCATTCTGTAGGGAAAGATAATGTGAAACACCTTGGTTACGTGAACCCAGTTCATTCAAAATATTAAGTCCAACTAAGTAGTAAAATCAGTAATTTGGGGAAAGGCATATATGACTGAGACAATTTTGTATCACACACCAACATTCTTGCCTGTTAGTGAAAATTATAAGTTTTACGTAATATTTTTGTTTTATGAAATAAAAACAAACAAAACCTCAAAAAAACAACCAGTCTCACACACTTTTATACAAATCATAAATTTCTGTAGCAGGCCTATTTATACATATTGTGGGGTATGTGTACATGTGTGTGTTATGTGTGCGTGTATGGGGAGGAAAATCAAAATTTCACCTGCATAGAATTTACATTCTAAGATAAGAAGATTTAGATCAAAACAAGACAAGCAGTAAATTATATCCCAAAAATACAATACAGAAGCCAAAAAGTACTCTGGAGAAAAAATGGAGAAGACCACAGCAAAGTAAGGAGGATGGCACTTGTCAGGGTGGGGATATAATATCAAATAGGGTGATAAGAAAATGCATTGATGGGCTGGAGAGATGGCTCAGCAGTTAAGAGCACCGACTGCTCTTGCAAAGGACCCAGATTCGATTCCCAGCACCCACATGGCAGCTAAGAACCGTCTTTAACTCCAGTTCCAGGGGAATCCGACATCCTCTTCTGACCTCCACAGCATTGCAGGACACGGGTGCACAAACCTACATGCAGATAGCACATTCACACACTAAAGAAAGAAACAAACGAACGAACGAACGAATGAAAGAAAGAAGGAAGGAAGGAAAGAAAGAGAAAGAAAGAAAGAAAATGCATTGTTAGTTAAGAAAAAGGACAAGAGCAAGGAAGACTTAAGGGCGGAACATTCAGGGAGAAGGTGTCAGTGTCTCCTCTGTGGCTGGAGCAGGTCAGAGCAGAAGCAGAGCTGACAGGGAGCACCAGGGTCAGAGATCAGGGATGTGGTCTGGAATGGATCACATGGAGAACTACAGTTAATGTACGAATATGGGGTTTCATTCAGAATGAAATTTATCACTGGAGGGGTCAGGACAGAGGAGTAATATGATATAATGTGGGTTTTAAAAGGCCCATTTTGGTTACAAATACTGCAGAAAGGGCAGAAGCAGGCAGACCTGCTGTAGCCACCCAGCTAAGAAATGACAGTTTGGAGATATGCTGTGCAAAAGTTCAGCAGGCTTCTCTTAATAGATTAGATGAGGTGAATGAGAAGGTGAAGAATCAAGAATGTGCTATGGTTCTGACCTCAGTGATTAGAAGAGCAATTGCAGAACTGTGAAATGGGTAACACTGCAGAGACAAGAGTAATTTTGTGTAGGGGATAGCAGCAGCAAGGAAACCATTCTCAGGAACTATGCCTGGAATAGGTTAATGCTGAATAAGAGGAAATAAACAGCAGCTGTGATTGAGTAGAGCAGTGTGCAGGGACACAACACATACTTGGCAACAAGAACTAAAGTGAAAAAACGTCCCCAAATCCAAACCCAAACAAACACCCAAAAACTACACACAAGGATAGACAGCCAGTTTGTTCAGGGGGAGTATCCTGGCTTAGAGAACTTAATTATGGATGTCTAATAAATACAGCTTTAGTCCCTCTGTTACAAAGGAATTTGAGGCATGGCCATGGTGGCACACACCTTTAATTCCAGCATTCAGAGGCAGAGGCAGATCTCTGTGAGATTGAGGCTAGCCTGATCTACATAGCAAGTAACAGGCCACCTGTGGCTATAGGGAGACTCTTTCTCAAAAAGACAAAAAATTAGAAAACCAAAACCAAAAAAACAATCAAAAAAACAACAAAAAGCAATGTGAAAAGTGGACAGTGAAGAAGCAAAGGAGGAGGGGCAGGCCACCCAGGGCCAAAGGCTGGTGGCAGGACAGGTAAGCGAGAGTTAACACTGTCTCCTGATTTGAGTGGTGAGAGTTCATCAGCCACCTTGATGAAAGCAGTTTCAGTGAAGTGTAGGGACAAAAGTGTTGATATAAAATGGAATAGAATATGGAGCAGTATTCTGGTAGGCAGGCAAAATTGACAGGTTTTTTTTTTTTAAGTAAAAAAAAAAACTACAATTTTATGCTAACATGGTACATATTATATTATGGCACTAGATTAGTAAAATGATAAATCACTCTGACATTCTTTTTTTTTTTTCTCTAAAAATTTTTTTTTATTAATTTTATTTATTTCTGTATGTGTATGAATGTACTGTCTGCATGCAAGTTTGTGCACCCGTGTCGTGCAACGCCGCGGAGGTCAGAAGAGGGTCTCGGATTCCCCTGGAGCTGGAGTTCTCCTGGAATTGGAGCTTCAGACGGTTCTCAGCCGCCATGTGGGTGCTGGGGATCGAACCCGGGTCCTCTGTAAGAGCAGTCGGTGCTCTTAACCTCTAGGCCATCTCGACATTCTTAATTGTGAACTTGATTGAAACACCTAGGACATTAGTGCACACACCTTTATATGGGTGTGTGTGGTGGTATTTCCAGGGACAGATGAAGACTCTGGCCTAATACACGTAATTCATCTCCTGACAGGCTCGAAATCTGATGGCACTACTGGGAGGTGGTGAAAGATGGGAGTTGGAGGATGCAGAGATACATGCTGTCCTCATCTTGCCCTAGCCCCTCCTTCCCGTCTTTCCTCTGCCGCTTCGGTGCTATGACATGAAAGGTTCTGCTACACCAAGGCCTTCCCACCATGATGAACTGACGTTTGTTTCTCCTTTATACTGTTTATGCCAGGCATTCTGTCACAATGACAAGACACTTACTGAATCTCTATTTTTCCCCAGACTAAATTTCAGACGAAGAGATCTTCGGACCTTTTCTTTACGACTGACTTTAGGAGAGAAGCAGCCTGCTTTTCCAGATTCTACCCTAAAAAACAAGGAATTTAAAATGTCAGTTTCTAATGTATCAGAAACTCTTTTTTTTTTTTATGTGTATGAATCTACTGTCTGCATGTAGGTCTGTGCACCCGTGTCGTGCAATGCCTCGGAGGTCAGAAGAGGGCATCGGATTCCCCTGGAACTGGAGTCAAAGATGGTTCTCAACCGCCATGTGGGTGCTGGGGATCAAACCCAGGTCCTCTGCAAGAGCAGTTGGTGCTTTCAACCGCTAGGCCATCTCTCCAGCCCCAGTATCAGAAATTCTTGAGAAGCAAAATTTGACAAAGTCCAAAGAA
Source organism: Rhizomys pruinosus (assembly GCA_009823505.1). Lineage (NCBI taxonomy): Eukaryota > Metazoa > Chordata > Mammalia > Rodentia > Spalacidae > Rhizomys > Rhizomys pruinosus. Next base: position 2,741,462 of record VZQC01003052.1, read on the forward strand.
GTCATATTCTTAATAACTGAAGAGTTAACAAATTAGAAAAAATTTTTAAAAAACAAATTAAAAAAATTTTTTTAAAGCTACTTAAAAGGCAGGCAGATCTTTGTGAGTTCACGGACAGCCTGGTCTACAGAGTGAGTTCCAGGACAGCTGGGGCTACAGGGAGACCCTGTCTCGAAAAGACCAAAAAAAAAAAACCTACTTAAACGTAGAAATAATCTATCTATCTATCTATCTATCTATCTATCTATCTATCTATCTATCTATCTATATAAAGAAATAAAAATAGTTACTTAGTAATTTATAAACCAGGATCATTAGAACAAACTAACTTGTAAAACTAGCAAGATTTAAAATTATACCATTAACACAAAACAGGATTTCAAACAATGGTTGATTAAAATTAAGATTGTTTTCTTCTTTTTCATGGTATATGAAGGGTCTGTGATTAGTAAGAATATAGACTGAGGGGACTTAATAAATGATTAAAATACAATTCTTGGTTGACCAAATATCATCCAAAGACAATCAAACAAACGTCCTGAATAAATCACCTATACACTTTTTTGCTTGCGATCCTTTTACTTCGCCGTAGCTCTGTGCTCATCAAATGGTTTCCACTGTTAGCTATAGGAGAGAGTGGACTCTGAGATGAGCCTTCTGGACTTGTGTCACAGTGAACTAGGAAACAAAGACAAATATGTTCCATATAAATTCTTTTCAAAGTGCAAAACAGTAGCAGCAGCAATTAGATTTAAGTCTAATTTCTACCCCTACCACACAGCAGCAACAAAAATTACAGAATTTCTGGTTAGAGGCTTCAGGTGTCTACTCAAATAAAAGGGAAAGTATTAACTTCCTATTTAATAGTGGCCCATTAAAGGTCAGAGAAAACACTAATCTTCTCTTAGTTTTGCTTTAAACTCTTAGTGATGAGGGAGGGATGGACCCTGTCAAACACTGGAGAAGAGTGTTGTGCAGACAGAATAGAGCTTGCCTATTACTGAGACTCTTAAAATACAGCTTCTTTTTTTTTTTGGTCTTTTTGAGACAGGGTCTCCCTGTAGACTCAGTGGCCTAGAAATTGCTATGTACACCAGGCTGACCCTGAACTCATAGAGATCCACCTGCCTTGGCCTCCCCAGTGCTGGGACTAAAGGCATGTGTCACCACACCCAGCAGAACATAGCTTCCTGATGAACACAAATACTACTGTTAGGGATCAGTGGAAGTGGGAAGGGGATATACATGTATGAAAATGTGACAATTAAACATTATTATGTAATATATGGTAATAAAAAAATTAAGCTACCACAAGTTGGTATGTGTATATTTAGGAAATGCCCGCTGATTAACTACTATCTACCAAAGTCAAGTATAATTTTCCAATATTTTTGTTCAACAAAAAACTAATTATCTACAGCAATGCCTAACCTATTCATCTCTGCTGTACTCCAAGCAAACAATTCTTGTTTACAGCAGAGGTCAATTTCACTATTCAGCCTCATCTATATCATGTAATCTGCTATACTATAAACTTTATGAAATGAAGGTTACAAACAGGGTACATATATACATTTGACTATGTTTGAATCATACCCTATATATCTTTAGTGAACATGAACTGTCAATCCATCAGTTACTGATAGAGAATTCACAAAAATACTCATGGGTTTTAGTCATGAACACAGAAAAATATATATATGTAAAATATATATAAAATAATTTCAATGACTTTTCCATTTATTAGGCTAAAGAACATTTTAGAAGCCAATAAAATACATCTGATGTGATCTAGGCAGCTGTCTAGACATGTTAAAAATCTATCAGTGGTCATAAGCATAGTCACAAGATGTACAAAATGTAAATCAATCATAACAAAAAATTACAAATAGGTACTATATGAAGTGTATATTCATGATACTGTCTTTATACAATAAGACAAAAAAAAAATAAGGTCTTATTTTATCCCAAACTTAGAAATTAATCTGTCTTCAGCCTCTGTATATGGAATTACTAAATTGTGATTAAGAAAGCAAGCCAAAGAAAAATGGTGGATTAATACAGATAGAATTGCTGTTGAACATTAAAATTTTTTATAAAGAAAATTCACTGGTTATTCAAGCTAAAACTAAGCTTAAGATAACACAAGAATATTCCAACTTCTGGAAGCAGCTTACAGAAAAAGCAACAGGTTCAGCTTTGGGGGAAGACAAAAATGCTATCAAGTAGTGACAGATAAACCTTTAATTCAAATTTACCATTTGCAAAGTCTTCCAACCTGGATAGGCTTTTAAATATTAAAAAATATAAAGTTACTTTAAAAGAGTTAAATCTCCAGCTCTGGTTGCTGAAAGTCCCACAGATATAAATGCCAGCATTTCTCTATTATACTTTAATAAGCCATACAGAACCTGTAAAGAAGAGTTTTTCTTCAGAAAAACCAAAGATACTCTTTTTCTGCTCAACTTAAGCAAATTATGAGCCTTTGAAGAAAAGCAAAAACCAAAACAAGACAAAAGAGTTTGTGGCAGAAGAGCTGGGTCAGCTCTTGTATTCAGTGCAGAACTTTTAATCGTGCCTGAAACCCCAAAACATTAAAACCTAAAAGAATCAGACTTTGATTAAATGTAACAAATGTGAGGCAGACACTCCTGAGTCTCATTCCATTTTCGGCTGATCATAAAGTTATTTGAGCCAACTTATACTCTGCATGTGCTTCAATAAACTAACTCTAAGACCACAGGAACAAAACCAGATAGTTGGGAGGTAACAGAGAGGAATTCGAATGTTCCAGAAATGAAATGACCTGTCTAAAATAATATGCCAATTACTCTGACCAAGGATTTAGAGCTTTTGTGAAATATACCTGAATAACTCATTCTGGATTTGGAGATGATCAAACTTCTGACCTCAGCTCAGCTGAAGACAGCCAGCCTACCTATGGACCCAGAAGAAACTAAAATATACTCAGGATGTCCAATCACATAAAATCTGAGTACCAATGCCATCTACAGAAGCCCAATGCTCACTGTTATTCATCATAACTTTTACTAGACATGGCCATAAAATATACACATGTATATTTTATTTATATTAAATCAGTATCTACTTTATTTATTTATTTATTTATTTATTTTTGGTCTTTTTGAGATAGAATCTCCCTGTAGCTATGGCTGTCCTAGAACTCACTCTGTAGACCAGGATGGCCTTGAACTCACAGAGATCCGCCTGCCTCTCCCTCCCAAGTGCTAGGATTAAAGGTGTGCACCACCATGCCTGGCTAAATCAGTATCTACTTTAAAAGGCAGAGGAACTTATAAAAAGACAAAAATTTAAAAACAGAATCTTTTGGCTCATATGGGTAATATTAATCTGAAATAGTTCGTTGTTGAGACTCAGGTTAATAAAGATTCTATTTGCTACCTGATATTGGTGTAGAATTGCTGCTGAAGAGATGAATTGGCAACAGTTCAAAGTTCAAATTGTGTTTGATGGACTTCCTCTTCTTACTTGAGAAAACATGAGAAGAATCTACTGGCAATTTACGCTTAGCACTTGGCGTTAGAATCACTGGTGATGTAGATGTCTGGGCTGAAAATAAAACCAAAGTGTTTCTCTCACAGATAACATACAAGTAAGTGCTTTATTTAACTTTTTTTTTTTTTGGTCTTTTCGAGACAGGGTTTCCCTGTAGCCCCAGCTGTCCTGGAACTCACTCTGTAGACCAGGCTGGCCTTGAACTCACAAAGATCCACCTGCCTCTGCCTCCCGAGTGCTAGGATTAAAGGCGTGTGCCACCACACCCGGCTTTATTTAACTTCTCATAAGCTCTGTTAGTTAGAGGTAAGCCAAAAATGTGGGAGATAGGTTTCCATTATCCAATTTATTCTTATAAGCTCTGTTAGAGGTAAGCCAAAAATGTGGGAGATAGATTTCCATTATCCAATTAACTGTGGGGGAATGGGGTTCCCGGGTGCCCACAAAAACTCCAGCTTCCAGGCCCCTGCAGGCATGCAGAACCACAGGTCGGGGAGGGGTGAGGGGTAGGTCACTGACCTGGGAGCTGGCAACAACAGACCAGAGCTTGTTTATTTGCAGGAGACTGAGGTCTTTGGGGGCGAGAATGGAGGGTGGGATGGTGCCTGGGAATTTCAGTGTCTGTGGAAGGAGTGAGCCGGTAGAGGCTCCACTGGGCTAGCGGAACTAAGATGGGTTCTGAGATGGTGCGGAACATCAAAGCAGAGTTGTAAGGCTTGACATCTCACTTTGGCGAGCAGGGGTCGGCCTAGCCCTAGCCTCCACAGGTGATCAGGGAGACAGGCCAGAACCCTTCTGATGCTCTAGCCAGATGAAACATCAATCCCACAATTAACATTCTACAATTAAGATAAAAATAATAAAGTTATAAAGATGAGCTGGGCATGGTAGTGCAGCAAGCCTTTAATCCCAGCACTCTGGAGGCAGAGGCAGGCAGATCTCTGAGTTCAGCCTGGTCTACATAGAGAGTTCAGGACAGCTGGGGCTGCAGGGAGACCCTGTCTAAAAAAAAAAAAAAAAAGCAAACTTTGATTGTTTGCTTGAGATAGGGTCAATACTATGTAGTCCAAATTGGGCCTGAACTTGAGATTTTTCTGTCTTAGACTCCCATGTGTTGAGATTCAAGGCACGTGCAAGCATATTAGACTTGGCAAGACGCTTAAGAAGCAGCAGTAATATAAACTAAATAGAGTAATACATATATAATATAGATGAAAAAAGTATTAATAATACAGGGAAGAAAGTCAGTCAAGATATGAAAATAAATCCCAGCACTCAGGAGGCAGAGGCAGGTAGTTCTTTCTGAGATTGAGGCCAGCCTGGTCTACATAGTAGGTTCTGTCTCAAAAAGACTAAAAAGATGTGAAAATAAAAACTATGTTGTTAGCCGGGTGTGGTGGCGCATGCCTTTAATCCTAGCACTTGGGAGGCAGAGGCAGGCGGATCTTTGTGAGTTCAAGGCCAGCCTGGTCTACAGAGTGAATTCCAGGACAGCCTGGTCTACAGAGTGAATTCCAGGACAGCCGGTGCTACAGGGAGACCCTGTCTCAAAAAGACAAAATAAATAAATAAATAAATAAATAAATAAATAAATAAATAAATAAATAAATACTATGTTGTCAGCCGGGCATGTTGGCACACGCCTCTAATCCCAGCACTCAGGAGGCAGAGGCAAGTGGATCTTTGTGAGTTCAAGGCCAGCCTGATCTACAGAAGGAGCTCCAGGACAGCTGGAGCTATAGGGAGACCCTGTCTCAAAAACAAAAACAAAACAAACAAACAAAAAACTACGTTGTCTTTGTTTTTTTATCATCATAACTGGACATTAATCAGTTCAGTTCATCCTTATGCAAAACAGTGTAAAATATTAGACTATAGAATATAAAAATTTCTCATTTGAAACAAAATGAGATTAAGCTGCTTTTAATGTTTAAAAGCATCCAAAACTGACTGAAATGGTGAACTTCTGCTCCAAACAGTAAACTTCTGCACTGAGAATTTTGAGAGAGACTGAGAAAAAGATGAAAAACATGTCTGGCAGAATGCATGAGCTCTGGTGGTGTGAGGGGGCAGGGAGGAGGGCACGGGTCTAGATTTGATTTGTAATGTAATTTTGTATGAAATGCACAGAGCTTCGATAAAACATTGGCTTAAAAAAAAGCATCCAAATTATAAGCAACTGGAAATCATGATTAATAGTATTAAAAAAACTGGACAAGAGAGTAAAAGAAATTCTTATCCAACTACAATTTCGAGTTTATCAAAACTAATATAATTAACAATGTCATAGTACAATATTTCTTTGGAAACTAGTACTTGGATTTGATTAGTAAATAAGCTAGGTAATTATTATAATTTTTCTATACTAAACAAAGAAATTTCATTTAAATATACGCATATAAGAAACACCTACCCGCTCTATCCTGTTGAGGTGTAACAGAGGGTGTTCTGCTAGATTTAAGTTTATTTAGGGCTCCATTAACAAAATCTGAAACGCAAGGCATATATATATATATAAACAAAATGTAATATCCTGTCTTTCACCAATAATTCATCCTGATATTAGAAGTATTTTTAGCAGGCTTAGTGTTTAAATAGAGCACTGGCTGCTCTTACAAAGGACCCAGGTTCAGTTCCTAGCACCAACATGGCAGTAACAGTTCCAAAGAATCTGATGTCCTCTTCTGACTTCCGTGGCATTGCACAACATAGGTGCACTTACATACATATAGGCAATACACTCATATACACAAAATAAGAATAATAGGGACTGGAGAGAAGGCTCAGTGGTGAAGTGCACTGGCTGCTCTTGTAGAGGAACCTGGTTCAGTTCCCACCACCCACATGGAAGCTAACAACTGTCCAGTTCCAGGGGGATTCAATACCCTCTTCTGACCTCTGTGGGCATTGCATTACACAGGTACACTCACATACATGCAGGTTATACACTCATACATATAAAATAAAAAAATAGATAAAATATTGTAAAATAACAAAATACTTTAAAAAATTATTCTAATACAGGAAAAACTAATTTTTATTTCATTTTTCCATTATACTTCATACCTTCAAGGGGAAGGTAGCCTGAATGAAATGTTTTATATATATATATATATATATATATATATATATATATATATAAATAAAATGTACAGTAACTGTAAAAAAAAGAGGGAATGGTATCTTGTTGAACCAAGAAATAGAGGTCTGAATTGAGGCAGGAGAAGGGGAAACAGCAAAGGTATTTAAGAGATCAACATGTCAAAATGTGATTGGGGGGGTGACCGACCCAGAGTTCTAATTTTTGATGACTGAGTAAATAATTGACACCATATGAAAAAGAAATTAAAGAAAAGTTATAGCTGGGCGTGGTGGCACATGCCTTTAATCCTAGCACTTGGGAGGCAAAGGCAGGCGGATCTTTGTGAGTTCAAGGCCAGCCTGGTCTACAGAGTGAGTTCCAGGACCGCTGGGGCTACAGGGAGACCCTGTCTCGAAAAGACAAAAAAAAAAGAAAAGTTATGTGTACCCATGAACACTGAATGGACATGAACCCATTTGTGGGAAAACTGGGGCCAGAGAAGTCAAGTTATTAATGGGACTGTGCTGGATAGCTGTAGAGGGACCCTCAACTGGGGAATTGCCTCCATTGGACTGGCCTATGGCCACGTCTGTAGGGGTATTTTCTTGGGCAAGTGCACAGCCCACAGTGGGTGATGCCACCCCCAAGGCAGGTTGGGCTGTATTGTATAAGAAAGCAGGTTGAGCATGGACCAGGGGAGCAAGCCAGTATGGAGCACTCCTCCATGGCCTGCGCAGCACCTCCTGCCTCCAGGTTCCTGCCCCAAGTTCTTATCTGGGCTCCCTAAGTGATCAATTGTGACCCAGGAGATGGAAGATGAATAAACTTTCTTCCCCAAGTTGGTTCTGGTCAGAATGTTTTGTTAGAACTGAAAGCAAACCAGTACAGGGAATAGAGATCATTTAAGAAGAGGTGATGTGTAAGATTAAGCATGCTAAAATGAAATGGTGTCAGAAAGTCTAAAAAATGAGACAAAACAAATGGCAAATGAGGTAGGGAAAGAAAGACATCGTAGTAATTATATAACACAAGGAAAAGAAAAATCTCAAGGGAGTAATCAAGTGATCTGAGATTCAGAATAAACACAGGCCCAAGTATCTGCATATCTGCATCTATATAAACATATGTACAGATATGAACATATATGTTGTGTTTAGCTATTACTATGACAGCAATAGGATTAATTTTATGCAAAAATATATCTTTAATTTTCAAAATTCATTGTGATGAGTTATCACTGTCAACTTGACTGGATTTTATAATCACATAGGAGATAGAGACACCTGTGGTCATGTGTCTGAGAACATTTCCAGAAAGTTTTTAACTGAGAGCAAACCCACCCCAAACATGGGCTATGTGCCCAACCTTAGTAAAAGGGGAAAGGAACAGAAAAGGCTGATGAACACCTGCATTCACCGCTGTTCCCGAAGGCTGATACAACCTCTCTTTTGTCAGGGTTTGGTCAGAGCAATGAGAACTAATACAACAATGGAATACAAAAGTCTCTTAAATTTTTTTATTTTTACCCAATTAGTTTTTGGGTTTTTTTTTGTCTTTTCGAGACAGGGTCTCCCTGTAGCCCCAGCTGTCCTGGAACTCGCTCTGTAGACCAGGCTGGCCTTGAACTCACAAAGATCAGCCTGCCTCTGCCTCCCAAGTGCTAGGATTAAAGGCGTGCGCCACCACACCCGGCTTCCCAATTAGCAACCAAATAAATGATATTCCAAATACTCATTTAAGGGCGAATGAGGTGGAGGCTAGGTAAGCAGGTAAGTTCAAGACAAGCCTGGTCTACATAGTAAATCCCAGGCCAACCAGAGTTACATATTGAGAACCTGTCCCAAATTCTCCCTCATACAGATCAAAATACTTATTAAAGTTCAGAAATTGCCCAATAATAACATTATTGAGAAAACTACCCAATAATATATTATTTTCTAGTTTGTACCTACTTCATATCCTCATGTGAAATAGGAACAAACTAGAGAATACAAAAACCTCAATGAATAGCAAACAATAGGCAAAGCTCTAACTGGAAAGCAATGACTAAAAAGCCAATCTTTTTTTTTTTTTTTTAACTTTTTTGAGACAGGGTCTCCCAGTAGCCCCAGCTGTTCTGGAATGATGTAGACCAGGCTGGCCTTGAACCCACAGAGATCTGCCTGTCTCTGCCTCCCAAGTGCCGGGATTACATGCACCACATGCTCGGCAGGGAGAGACAAAAGAGATAAAAATAAGAGCCAGAGCTGAGAAAACAGAAACAACTCTACCAACAGATTCAGCCACAGCACAAGACAATCAGGAAAAAGTAAAGAGGCTGGTGACAGACTGCCCCTTCTAGTTCCGAACCTTCCTGATTACATCATGGACCACTCATACATTTTTTATAACATCTGGAGTATTTTTTGAGAAATTAAAAATTATGTCTTTGTCCTTATGAACTTAATATATGGATTTTGGGAAATACTACACTAACAAAACCATTGCATTAATCACCTCAGCACAGTACCAGCATCTGTAACAGACATTTGCTAGCACAGTGACAACACAAAAAGAGTGCACATATCCAATACATTGTTGGTAGCAGGGAAGTTATGATGGATTAAATCATTCTGCTTACAAGAATTTATCCATGGAATCCCACAGTTTCTAAGGCAATGCAATCAGAGTTGTCATATATAGTACAAAACAAAGAGTGACATTCATGTAGTACACATGTATTCAAAGTCCAGAGGAGGGCATGCTGGTACATGCCTGCAATCTCTGCATCTCAGCTAAAGGAGGATCTGGAGTTCTAGGCCAGCTTGAGCTTATCATTTGGACTCTGTCTCAAGAAACAAACACAAACAGTTCTGAAGGACTGTGTAATAATGTATGTTAACACTCCTGAACACTTAAAAATGTTTAGCATGATCACTTTTATTAGACATACAAAATCAAAGTTTAAAAAAAATGTCAAGATTCTCCTAAGGAAATGCAGTTGAACCACATGAATCTTTACGGTGTTGATACCCCTCCAAAATAGAAGACTAACTACAGGGTAAGAATCAATTGCTAGTCATCTTCAGTGATCCTTGATAAATGCTACCCTGATATGTTCAAATATCAGTAACTCAATGCATCCACTTAATGTGTTTTCTGGAAACAAAAACAAAATAAAAAACACTAGGTTGGATACAATGCTTTAGAAAAGATGGCTTTTATATCCAAAGAACAGCCACATGTAAGGAATTAAAACACAACTATATAGAAGTTCTCAAAGCCTAAATAAATAGTATAGAATATCAGGGCAGAAAAGAAATTATTTCCTGCCTAAACAAAAAGACTAGAGGAACTTGCTTGACAAGAAATTTAAGATGGCCAGGCGTGGTGGCACACGCCTTTAATCCTAGCACTTGGGAGGCAGAGGCAGGCAGGATTTTTTTGAGTTCAAGGCCAGCCTGGTCTACAGAGTGAATTCCAGGACAGCTGGGGCTAAAGGGAGACCCTGTCTCAAAAAGACCCCCCCAAAAAAAAAAAAATTTAAGGTGAACTTTGATAACTGAATATAACCTGAATAGCAAAGGCAGATGCAACTAGACACTGTCAATAGAGGGTACTGGAGATGGTTCAGTAGGTAAGAATTTTGCTTCTCAAGTTGGATCCCCAGCACAGTGGAGGTGAGTGGAGACAGGCGGATCACTAGAGCGTGCTGGCCAGCCAGCCTCTCCACACCCAGCAAGTTCCACCTTCACTGAGAGGTCCTGTCTCAGGTAAGGTAAAGAATGAAAACAGAGCCAGCCAGGCGTGGTGGCACACGACTTTAATCCTAGCACTCAGGAGGCAGAGGCAGGTGGATCTCTGTGAGGCCAGCCTGGTCTACAGAGTGAGTTCAAGACAGCTGGGGCTACAGAGAGACCCTGTCTCAAAATAAAAAAAAGAATGAAAAGAAGATACCCACTGTCCTACAATACCCTCTGCACAGGTAAACGCAGGCATACATCACACATACAAACAAAAACAATTATCAATGAACAAAGGTGTTGGGAAACACACAACCAAGTCTGACTTAAGTTGCATAAAGGAGAGACAGTAACCAACAAGTAAGCTGTAAATATTAGTATTAGTAATCAAACTTATTTTTAATCAAACTTTTGGTACAGTGCTTGTCACCCAAGCATGAGGACCTGAGTTTGGATCCGTAGCACCTTCCCAAAAAGCCAGGGAAAGAGGCAAACCCTGTGTTAACTTCTGAAATGTATGTGCGTTCATATGCATGCACGTACACTATCAGCCTTAATGGAACTAAGAATTCAAGAAGAGGCACAAAGACTGAACTGAAACTATAGGGGTGAATGAGATCATTATGATGATCTGTACCTCAGAAATACCCGAGGCAGGAAGTTTTGTGGTTGAATTGTGTGCTCCAGAGAAACACCGCCAAGCCAGGAACCTACAGATCTCAGAGACCTTGCTGCTACGATTACAGACTGGCCTCTAGAACTGTGATTTTTAAGTCACTAATTTGTGTTACTTTGCCATAGCAACCCTACAAAAATAATAGATAATTAGAAGAAATCTACAAAAGTGGCAAAGGAAAAACACAGAAAATAACTAAGCCAAAAATCAAAAGGAACGGATTCTGATATTCAAAAGATAAGAAATTAGGCTGGTAAGATGCTGTGCTAGTGTCAAAAACTAGATTCCAATCTAAAGTCGGGCATAGCATGCTCTTGGTTAGATGGGAGGCGGACAGACTTCCTGGAAGCCTGCCAGCTAGCTAGCCTGGAGTAAACAGCAGTAAAGGAGAGACCACACCTCAAAGAAGAGAGTGAGGACTGACAGCCACAGCCACGTTCGCCCTCTGACTTTTTTTTTTTAATTCTTTTTAATTTTTTTTTTCTTAGCCACCATGTGGGTGCTGGGGATCAAACCCGGTTCCTCTGCAAGAGCACTTGGCACTCTTAACCGGTAGGCCATCTCTCTAGCCCCTTAATTTATTTTTTTATGTGTATGAATGTACTGTCTGCATGCAGGTCTGTGCACCCGTGTCTCGAAGTGCTGTGGAGGTCAGAAGGGGGCGTTGGATTCGCCTGGAACTGGGAGTCAAAGACCGTTCTCGGCCGCCATGTGGGTGCTGGGAATCTAACCGGGGTCCTCTGCAAGAGCAATCTGCGCTCTTAACTGCTAGGCCATCTCTCCAGCCCCACCCTCTGACGTTCACACAAGTGCTGACTCACAGTTTCCTGAGAGGGGTGGGAGGGGAGACACAAACTGGCTGTGTTGATGCACACCTTTAATCCCAGCACTCAGGAGGCAGAGGCAAATGCAGGTGGATCTCTGAGTTCAAGGCCAGCCTGGTGGCCTTGAACTCAGTGGAGTTCTAGGTCAGCTGAGGCTACAGGGAGACTGTCTCAAAAAGACCTCTCCCCACCCAAAAAAAAAAAAAGTTTCCTAAGGAAGAAGAATGGCCTGCCTTCCTGACCAAATAGAAGACAGGTAATCTTACGAACCTCGTCAAAGTTCTGTTCATTGTGAAGCTTCCTCAGTAGCATCACCTTCACTAGCTTAGACTCTTCATGCCCATCACTAAATGCTTCGGAGATCTCATAGTGTACTACATCATGCCTCTCTCAGCATTCCATAACCTCCAATTATCAATTCTTCAAATCAGGTAATTATAAAACACTTTTAGCTCCAGATATCCTGGAACTCACTATGTAGACCAGGGTGGCCTTGAACTGAAGAAATTCACCTGCCTCAGCCTCTGGTGTGCTGGGATTAAAGGGGTGTGCCACCACATGTAGCTGACACTGAGCTCTTTACAAATGCAAATCTAGATGATTCCTCCTCATGAGTCTGTTTTCCTCAACATCTTTCTCAACTGGTACAGAATGCATGTTTTCTGATCTACCCCCATTTCTCTGCATTCTACCCATCCTTTAAGGCCCAGGTTGAGCAGGGCCTGGTGGCACATGCCTTTAATCCCAGCACTGAGGAGGCAAGAGGCAGAGGCCAGACTGGTCTACAAAGCGAGCTCTGGGCCAGCTAGTACTAAAGGGAGACTCTGTCTCAAAAAGAACCCCCCAACCTCCCCCAAAAGGCCTAGGTTGAGGGCTGGTGATAGAGCACACAGCCAGAGTGTTTGCCTAGCCTGCAAAAGGCCCTAGGGTGGGTCCTTAGCCCCACAATAAGTAAATAAGGCTCAGTTTGACCTCTTTGAAGGTTTTTATGGGCCAGGGAAGGTTTCCCCTTTGAATACAGTGTATATTTATGCTAAAGTTTTAGTACTTGGTGTTAAGATTGTATCATCACTTTAACTTCTAATGTGCCAATGTCTTTTCCAACTAGCTTGTAAATATCAAATGACGGGCTGGAGAGATAGCCTAGCGGTTAAGAGCGCCAACCGCTCTTACAGAGGACGCCGGTTCGATCCCCAGCACCCACATGGCGGCTAAGAACCGTCTGAAACTCCAATTCCAGGAGAACTCCAGTTCCAGGGGAATCCGATACCCTCTTCTGACCTCCGTGGCGTTGCACGACACGGGTGCACAAACTTGCATGCAGACAGTACGTTCATACACATACAGAAATAAATAGAATTAATAAAAATTTTTAAAAAAAAAATATCAAATGACATATCACTCCATTAAACATGTACTTATTAAACACATTTTAGATAAAAAGCCAACCCAGGGGCTGGAGAGATGGCCTAGCGGTTAAGAGCTCCGACTGCTCTTGCAAAGGACCCAGGTTAGATCCCCAGCACCCACATGGCAGCTGAAAACCGTCTTTAACCTCACTTCCAGGGGAATCTGACACCCTCTTCTGACCTCTGTGGCACTGCACGACACGGGTGCACAAACTTACATGCAGACTGTACATTCATACACATATGAAAATAAAATAAAAAAATAAATAAAATTATATAAAAAAAAAAATGCCAACCCAGTACTACCACCCTGAAAGGAGACTGTCAGTTACCTCCAACACTTTGTCTTCGCTTTCTCTTACATTCACCAGGAGTTTCACAGTCACCGTCTTCAAAGCCTTCCAGTGATGGAGTAGCACAGAGACCATCAATACCTAGCATAGCTGGTATCTTTTCCAGGATAAAATCTGGCACACGCCCTAGATGAAAATGTCCATAAAACACTTACTCCTTCCCTTCCACATCCCCAAAATGTAATGTTAGCCTTCTAACAGCTGTCTTCATACTCATTTGAAATAGACTAGAATTGCCTCACTTAAATAAATCCTACTACTTATAATGCAACTACCTCTTACCAATATCCGATGCACAATCAATAAGAGTCTGCACTACTGCTGCCTGTAACCGTAGCTTTTTCTCTGTGTTAGCAGACATCTTCTCATGTCCTTCACTTGTCTGAAGAAGATTTGGTGCAAATATAACTGCAAGATTGCTGCTATCCATCTTATTCTCACTGGCCCTAGACAACAAAAATGTGCATTAAATGGAGAAAAAGTAAAAGTATAAAAAGCTAAAATACATTGAGTACATTTGCTTTATCAGCCACTTACAGGTGAAAATAGTCACCCCATTATCTATCAATCTACATAAGTGGTGGGAGGGGAAGGGGAAGCGGGAGGGGAAGCAGAAGGGGAGGGGAGAGGGAAGGGAAGGGGGAAGGAGAAAAGAAGGGGAGGGAAGGGAAGGAGAAAGGGAGGGGAGGGGAGGGGAGGGAAGGAAAAAGGAAAGGAAAAAGGGAAAGGGAAAGAGAAAGGGAAAGGAAAGGGGAAAGGGAAAGGGGAAAGGCAGGAAGAGAGTGGAGGGAAGGAAAGGGAAGGAAGGGGCAAAGCCAGGGACATAGCTTAGTGGTGAAGCTTGCCTACTATGTAGAAGGTCCCAAGTTTGAACCTTAATACTGGAAACATGAAAGAACATAAGACCCCCAAAATATATGGCCTTTCCAATATATAAGTCATCAAAACCATACTAATCTTTTTATACTTTGCTTTTACACAAATTAGCCTTGTTTATCTGACTTTCAAAGTTACACATATAAAACTTATTAGTTTTAAAAGGCATCAGTTATGCATAAAACCTGACTCATTAATAGCAGAGCAAAGAAACATAAATATTTTAAAAGCACAGTAATCAGAATCTATTTAGTGGACAATGAATCTTATGAAGACCAATAAGCCATTAAGACATTCATCAAAGACTCCAAGGATGCAAGAAAATAGTAATTTATTTGATATATTAGTTCTTAAATTATACGAAGTATACTTCCTACGATAAGGAAATAATAGAAAAAACTTCTACTCCAAATGAAACTTATTGAAAAACTTCCATTCCAATGAAATTTATTAACTATACAACACCTCTTCAGGTAGCTGAGAAATTAAACTCATTTAAGGCTTTTTTTTTTTTTGATGACCACTTACCTAAGAGAAACATTCCTGAGAAAGTTAAAGAAGTATCTTAATATATCAATTGTGTGATCTTCCAGGAGACAGGAGAGCAACAATGTAGCTTTACTCTTCTCCTCTGTTCCCAACTGTTGAGCTTTGAAAAGTGCTTCATGCAGATCTGCTGGAAGAATGGGCTCTGGCAGTTCCCTAAAGAACTGCTT
Source organism: Rhizomys pruinosus (assembly GCA_009823505.1). Lineage (NCBI taxonomy): Eukaryota > Metazoa > Chordata > Mammalia > Rodentia > Spalacidae > Rhizomys > Rhizomys pruinosus. The sequence goes on from VZQC01003052.1 coordinate 2,756,657, forward strand.
AAGAAGTCCTGCAATATCACAAGGCAGTGCAGCAGACAAGCACCCTTCACCATGATCCAGTTTGTTCTGAAATAAATACAACAATCATGAGCATTCCTAAAGTTCAAAAGTTTATTAAATGCAATATTTACCAAACCTAATTAAAGAGGTTCTCTTAATTCTTGTTTTAATATTATTCCTTTGTAGAAGGTTAAAAGTAATAAAACTGTTTATTTTCATCTCATTTGTATTTTATAGGAATGATGACCACAAATTCAAAAGTACTCTATTCAATTATTGATTGATTGATTGATTATCTTTTTTGAGACAGGGTGTCCCTATAGCCCCAGCTGGCCTGGAACTTGCTATATACACCAGGCTGGCCTTGAACTCAGATCCACCAGCCTGTGTCTCTGGAATGCTGGGATTAAAGCACCACCACACCCAGCTTATTAAAGTTCTGGGTTTTTTTCTTAATATTTAAAAAAATTTTTTATTTAAAAGTACTGTTTTTAAAGCACTATATAAATGATATAAAAGTTCTTTAGGAAAACTATTTCAACCATTAAAAAAAAATCAGAAAATAGTACAAATGAAAAATCATAGTTCAGAAATATGCTTACCTTCAATGCCTTTAGACGGATGACAGAACCTGATTTCCTAAAAAGCCCTTCTGTATGAATATGCTCTTCCAAAGACATGCAAGCATCAACAAGAAAGCTGAAAGACAAACTTTTTTAAGTGGCTAAATACTTACCTCACCAGCACTATTCTATTGCCAAGATCCCTGAGCAGGCCCAGCACTATGGCCCTTTCTGCTCTAATGGCACAAATCCCCTTAACGCTTGTGACAAAGGACTGTTTTTTAGCTGCCAGTTTCCTAACTTCCTCTAGGCCACATCTCTGCTCAATTCTGCGTGCTTGTCTACTTCCCTTCAGCGCACAAGGCTTTTCATCTCCATTTCATCACATCCCTATTTCCCTTCAACTCTCAGACACATTCACTCACTGCTCCAATGAAACAGCACTCATCAATGTCATCAGTGTCACAGCCCTGCCAGATCCACAGTTGATTAACTGTCCTCATACTGCTTGACCCATCTGCATGTGATACATCTAACCATTCCCCTGCTCAAAATGGCTTTTCACTTCATTGTCCTCTGATTTTCCTGCTACTTCCTGAAACTTTTTTTTTTCTCAGTGCCCATCTCTTCTATTTGGTGGAAAGGACTCTGTTCAAGGCCTTTTTGGAAGACAGAATTTCACATAGCCCAGACTGGCCTCAAATTTGCTATGCAGTCAGGATAACCTTGAACTCTGGATCCTCCCCAGCTCTACCTCTCAAGTACTGGAATGGCAAGTATGTGCCAGGGGAGACCTATGCACAGCTCTAAGTATCTATCACCTACTACATTTCCCAAAAAATAAAGCGAAGTTCTTCTCATCCCAACATTTTTCCTTAGCAAAGTGGGATTCATAATTCATAATTCATCTAGTCCTTATAATCATTGTAAGGACTGATTACTCCACTCTGACTATGAATAGTAATCTCAACCAATGTTAGCTTTAAGTACTTAGATATTCAACAGCTGGCACCCAAAATTACAATGTACACTAGCCACAAAATAAAACAGTATTAGTGCAGAGACCAAAGGGAAACCACTCAGGTAGAGGATATCTGACAAGCTGGGTTTCTTCTTGTAGGCAACAAAGTTTCAGACATCATTAAGACTTTGCAATTCTGTTAAAAATTATCTCAAACCCGGCATGGTGGCGTGCGCCTTTAATCCTAGCACTTGGGAGGCAGAGGCAGGTGGATCTCTGTGAGTTCAAGGCCAGCCTGGTCTACAGAGTGAGTTCCAGGACAGCCAGAGCTACAGGAAGATCCTGTCTCAAAAAGACAAAAAAAAAAAAAATCTCCGATGGGGGCTGGAGAGATCGCCTAGCGGTTAAGAGCGTCTGGACCTGGGTTCGATCCCCAGCACCCACATGGCGGCTGAGAACCGTCTTTAACTCCAGTTCCAGGGGTATCTAACACCCTCTTCTGGCCTCCAAGGCATTGCACAACACAGGTGCACCAACCTACATGCAGACAGTACATTCATATACATAAAAAATAAATAAAATAAAAAAAATTATCAGTTATTTCATTACAAGGAAATCAAACCTTTAATAGGTCATGTAAAAAGCAAAACAGTAAGTGGCAGTTAGAGGAACTGCAAATCTAACCTTAAATGTACCTCTGCAGGAAGGTATTCAACACATACTCGTGGACACATATGTGCAGATGAAAACAATACAGCTTGTATGTGGAAGTCAGAAGACAACTTTGTGGAGAATCCACGGATTTAGGGTTTCTAACTCAGGTTGCCAAGCTGGACCTAATTTTTTATTTTTGATATTAGCTAATGCTGAGATGAAATACTCTGCTGGTTTGAAACAAATGTATGCATCAAGCTACTATTTTTTTGTTTTGTTTTCGGTCTTTTTTGAGACAGGGTCTCCCTTTAGTCCCAGCTGGCCTGGAGCTCTCTATATAGACCAGGCTGGCCTTGAACTCAGAGATCTGCCTGCCTCTGCCTCCAGAGTGCTAGGATTAAAGGCAAGTGCCACCACACTGGGCTTAAAGACAGTTCTTAGCTGCCATGTGGGTGCTGGGAATTTAACCCAGGTCCTCTGCAAGAGCAGTCAGTGCTCTTAACTACTGAGCCTTCTCTCTATCTCTAGCCCCCAAGCTACTATTTTTAAAACTTTTTAAAATACAGTTTGAAATATTTACTCATTCAATCTCTCCTTACCTTGGTATGTGTCCATATTCGGGTATAACAGAATGAGGCAATGCACTAAAAGGTACTCCAAATATTTTACCCTAAAATGACAAATCAGCTACTTAGCACAATACTAGGCATAAAATAAATTTTCTTAAACATTAGGCAAATTAAAAAAATCAGGAATAAGAAGATATTAGAAATAAACTCTAAAACAATTATTTCAAAGCTGATGACATAACTTTTTTCCCCATCAGATTGGCCATGTTGATTAAAAAAAAAAAAACAATTATTTCAAGTACATTTACTAACAAGTAACTGCTATTACTAGAACTTATGCTAGATTGAAAAGACAGTCCACACAAAGTCACTGCCCTCAAATAATCTGTGAATTCTTCTAGTCTCCAACCTGATTATGGGAAGCTGATACAGTTAATGTCTAATAAAAATATTCTTTTTAAAAATATTCATATCATGTGCATGTGCCTGCATACACACACACACACACACATACACACACACACACACACACACACACACACACATATTTGGGGGGGGCGTCTTTTTGAGACAGGGTCTCCCTTTAGTCCTAGCCAGCTTGGAATTTACTATGTAGTCCAGGTTGGCCTTGAACTCACAGACATCCACAGGCCTCTGCCTCCCAAGCACTGGGATTAAAGGAGTGGGCCCCCATGCCTGGCACAGCCTGCCTATTTTTGTACATCAGGTATGTATAGGTGCCCACAGAGTCCAGAAGGAAGTATCAGGTCCCCTAGAACTTGAGTTATGGGTGGTTCTGAACTACCTTACCTGTGTCCCCTGCAACAGGAACAACTGCTTAAATGCCGAGCCATCTCTGCAGCCCCAATAAGTAAATTCCTAAACCAAATTTGGCTCAAATATTAACATTTTCACCAAAATACTTTACTCATGTACTAATGCACATAAAAGAATTCCTGTCATATATTAATTCTTCCTAAAATACATCAGATGTAGTTATTTTTAGCCCTCACGACTTTTCCACACTATAACAGAGTACATTTTGACTATGTCCCAAGATTCACAAAGTCAAGATTCTGCAGATACTTAGGACAATTATTTAACTACCTGAAAAGTAAAAAAAAAACCACATTTATATTTTAACATACCAAGGATCTCAAAAGTAAATGTGTGTTGGTTGTTTCTACCACTATCTTGTACCTGAATGTGAACTTCTTAAACACACGTCACTGGCTGAGCATGGTGGCGCACGCCTTTAATCCCAGCCTTGGGGAGGCAGAGGCAGGCTGATCTCTGAGAGTTCCAGGACAGCTGTGACTATAAGGAGACCCTGTCTCAAAAAGACCAAAATCCATAGGGCATGATGGTGCATGCCTTTAATCCCAGCACTTGGGAGGCAGAGGCACGCACATCTCTGTGAATTCAAGGCCAGCCTCGTCTACATAGTGAGTTCCAGGACAGCTGGGGCTACAGGGAAACCCTGTCTCAAAAAGACCAAAAAAGATGAAAATAACTAATTAACTAGTTAACTAATTAATTAAAAAGAACAAAAACCATGTCACTAATGAAGATGGCTGAGGCTTTGCGATATACTGAAAAGTCAAGCCTGTGTCTGGTCTGCATACTCAAAATAAGATGAGTATACCTAATCTCATGTTAACTTAGCTTAGATGGATCTGCTGTCCATAAAGTGCTTAACACAATAATGAAATGTTTACTAGTCCTGCTTCAAGTACTTGTTAAATATTCCAATCTGAAGTTCCAGAGGCAAGCATGCCAGCTTACTAATCTTGACTTTTTACTTTCTGGCTGAGCAACCTTACTCAAAACATTAACAACATGCTCTGTCTTCCATTTCTACACATACATTTTAGGTTACAGAATTACAGAATCAAATGAATCAAAATATGTGGCGCACATACCAATTAAGTATTCAAAAAATGTTTCTGTTATGCCTATCATTTCAAGATGAACTATTTTAATGTTAGTATGGATAAGCCCTTTATTTGCATAAATCAAAATTTTCCTGATACTATGAAACAAAACAAAATACAAAAATGAATATGCTAGAGTGGATATCAGTTTAGAAGCACAGCTTGAATATAGAAAGTTCCTTTATGTTTCATCGGTTTTAATAACTAGCTCTACAAATAACTTGTACAATTTAATCTCATAAAACCAGAACATAACAGTATTATGATTATTATTTTTAGTCTTTTTGAGATAGGGTCTCCCTGCAGCCCCAGCTGTCCTGGAACTCCCTGTGTAGACCAGGCTGGCCTTGAACTCAGAGATGTGCCTGCCTCTGCCTCCCAAGTGCTGGGATTAAAGGTGTGTGCCACCACACCTGGCTCAGTATTATTATTATTATTATTACTATTGGTATTTTTGAGATAGTCTCCCTGTAGCCCCAGTTGGCTTGGAACTCACTCTGCAGACCAGGCTGTCCTTGAACTCAAGAGAGATGTGCCTGCCTCTACTTCCCGAGTGCTGGGATTAAAAGCATGTGCTCAGTATTATTATTATCATTATTATTATTATTTTTTTTTTTGGTATTTTTGAGGCAGGGTCTCCCTTTTGGTACCAGCTGTCCTGGAGCTCACTCTGTAGACCAGGCTGGCCTTGAACTCACAGAGATCTGCCTACCTCTACCTCCCGAGTTCTGGGATTAAAGGTGTGCGCCACCACGCCTGGCTTCAGTATTATTTTTTTTTTAATTTTTTTTATTATTAATTTTTATTTATTTCTGTTTGTGTATGAATGTACTGTCTGCATGCAAGTGTGTGCACCCGTGTCGTGCAATGCCGCGGAGGTCAGAAGACGGTGTCGGATTCCCCTGGAACTGGAGTTCTCCTGGAATTGGAGTTTCAGACGGTTCTCGGACGCCATGTGGGTGCTGGGGATCGAACCCGGGTCCTCTGTAAGAGCGGTTGCGGGGCTGAAGAGATGGCTCAGCGGTCAAGGGCACCAACTGCTCTTGCAGAGGACCTGGGTTCGATTCCCAGCACCCACATGCCAGCTAACTCCAGTCACCAAGGTGATCCAACGCCCTCTTCTGACCTCCATGGCATTGCGGGACACGGGTGCACCAACCTACATGCAGACAGTACACTCATACACATAAAAAATAATAAATTTTTAAAAATTAAAAAAAAAAAGGCTTCTATTACTTCTCTTTAAAGGATGAAGAGCCAGATGTGGTGGCACATGGCTTTAATCCCAGCACTTGGGAGGCAGAGGCAGAGGCAGGCAGATCTCTGTGAGTTCAAGGCCAGCCAGGTCTACACAGTAAGCTCCAGGCCAGCTGGGACTAAAGGAGACCCTGTCTCAAAAAGACCCCCCCAAAAAGGATGAAGAAACCCTATTAGCTAATATCCACCAGAGCTAGAGAAACAATTTTCATTTACCTGACCTCCCTGTTAGCTTGTCATACAGGTACTACAGAATGACCATTGTATTTCATCAGAGTACCAGCATTTCTAGCTGAACTTACACAACGCCACCATCAATTAGGATATAAATAATTTTCCCATCTGAATAAGTGGCAAGTGACAGGCACTATGCTAGGCCTACCAAAGACCTTACTCTCCCTCCCCAGTTCCCTACATGATCCAAGAAGAAATACAGTAATCACCATCTTACAGAACAAGAAACTGAAGCTCAATGAAAATAAACAAGCAGCCCATGTCCATAAATTAAGTATGAAGCATAAGTCATACCTGTCTGTCTCCAAAGACAAGTGTCAGTTTTGTCTTTTGTTTTTAAAGGAGTGAAAGTAAAAAAAAAAAAAGCTATACTTGAGATCATGGAAAGCCAGTTTTACAAACAGAAGTGACCACAGTTATTTTTAAATGTAAACAAACACTGGGTGGGTGTGATGACACATCGTTGTAATCCCAGTTCTTGGAAGGTGGAGGCAAAGGATCAGAAGCTCAGGGCAGCCTTAGGTACAGAGTGAGTTCAAGGTCAGCCTGGGCTACAAAAGACTGCCAAACAGAAGCCACTAAAATTAATTTTACAAGTTTTTATCTCCAAATACTTACAAGTAGCTAATAAATTACCTGTATACTTTTTTTTTTTTTGTCTTTTCGAGACAGGGTCTCCCCGTAGCCCCAGATGTCCTGGAACTCACTCTGTAGACCAGGCTGGCCTTGAACTCACAAAGATCCGCCTGCCTCTGCCTCCCAAGTGCTAGGATTAAAGGCATGTGCCACCACGCCCGGTGTTACCTGTATACTTTTAAAATAAGGAGACTTAGCCGGGCTTGGTGGGGCACACCTTTAATCCTAGCACTTGGGAGGCAGAGGCAGGCGGATCTTTGTGAGTTCAAGGCCAGCCTGGTCTACAGAGTGAGTTCCAGGACAGCTGGGGCTACGGGGAGAGCCTGTCTCGAAAAGACCAAAATAATAATAATAATAATAATAATAATAATAATAATAATAATATAAGGAGACTTATATTCAATCTTGGTTTTCTTTTTCTGATTTTTTGAGACACGGTCTCCCTTTAAGTCCCAGCTGGCCTGGAGCTCACTCTGTAGACTAGGCTGGCCTTGCCTCTGGAGTGCTAGAGATTAAAGGCGTACACCATCAATCTTATTTTTCACAATGAAAATCTCTGTTACTCAACAGAGACTAAAATCTCACTCAAAATCCCTTTTCTACTAAATTAAGATGGGCTTAATGGGAGGGTATTATGGCGGCTTAAGCCAGCATTCCTGAGGCAGAGGCAGGCGGATGTCTGCGTGTTCCAGGCCTCCCTTACATAGTATCAAGCCAGCTGGAACTATCAATAACTCAGGTTTGTCTCAGCCTAGGGCTGATGGTCACTGAAGAGGTGCTTGCTTAGCATACTGCTAGAGAGGAGAGGCACCAAATATGGTATGATGGGGCAGCAGGCCTTAACAAGTTGCTGAATGCAGATGGATCTCATAAAACCTATGTCTAATCCTTGTCATCCTTTCTCAACTACTGATTCATTTAGAAATGCACTGACTCCCTGATCCCCCAACCTGATAGAGAAGGTAGTTCAATCTGCACCCCACATACTGCTGATTCGAAATACAAAATCAGCTCGAGATACGGGTGTTGGAAGTAGGAGATCCTAAGCCCCGTCCCTAGCACCGCAGAAATAAATCGGCAATGCCGGGGGACACTTTTGTCACAACCAAGAGACTCTGCAGGCATCTGGTGTGTCGAAGCCAGAGATACTGCTAAATATTTTACAATTCACAAGACTCCCTGTCTCCTAACAAGTCACGATTTAACTAAAAACTCCAGTAGCGCTGCGGTTAAATCGTGCATTTTCAACCACCGAAAGTTTCTGGAAAAAAAAAAATCAGTAATTTCCTTTAAAAATCCACAAGCGATCACATGGATTGACACTAACCACGTGTCTTTTGAGCCACAGAGTGGACCAGGTTGACCCCTCTTCCTACACTTTTTATAACCCAAATCTCGATTCTTGTAACTTACCCGTATGTCCGAGGCTGGCGTCTCTCGTCGCCTGCGATCACACTGTCCGCGGCCACCCTTGACCTTAATGCCATAGACAGCCCGAAGCTGCTGCAGCAAGGCCAGCCTGACCAGCCTCTGATCCCACATCCCGGCCACGTCGCCCACTCTCCGAGGCCGACTCCGGCTTCTGACCTTCGTTCGCCACCAAGTCTTCCAACTTCCAAACACTCTCAGGCTTGAACTCCGCTCCGCTACCTTCCGGCCACGTCTGGCACTGCCCCGGGCCCCGGCCACTTCCACGGCTTTCCCGCGCCCCTCTACCAACTTCCACAGACCCTCTCTCTTCTCTTGGATCCCACCACCCGCTTCACTCTTCTTCCACTTGCACAGACCTTCCTTCCTTCTCGGTCACCGACCCTGTCAGCTACTTCCACAGACCTCCCTTTTTCCTCCGCTTCTTCCGTTTCCTGGTCCCAACGCCTGTCGCTAGCCTCTCACGGTTTCCGGCCACTTCCCCCGACCCTCTCGGCTCTCGGCTCTATGAGATGGAAAAGCCACCTTTCCCCGACCTTCCAGAGCTCAACCTAGCGGCCGGACCAGCCGGCTGCGCAGGGCCTCTCCCAGTCCCGGGACCCGCCGGGCTGGGCCCGCTGTCACCCCGTCTCACAGGCTGCCTCTCTTCTTCCCCATCAGCCCGTCCGCGGCCTCCGGCCTGTTCGTCCGGCCCACTAAAACCGAGCGGTTCGGCTCATGTCTCCGCCCCGGGGCCTCCGCAGACAGCTGAAAAGTTCCGCGGCCGCACCTCCGCCGTCCCAGCCAAGCTCAAATGGCAGCGCCAAACAGCGTCGGGATATGATTGGCCCGCTCCTGTTTTCAAAATGAGGACCCCCCAGAGGGTGGCCAGGAGCCGCCTGTCTGGAAGGTTCGGTCGAATGGCTGACCGACGAAGTGGGTGGTGAGAGAGTGCGTTCCATTTTCCCCTTTCCATATTCTTTGGGTGAAAATGTTTAAGTGTGTCTGAATACAATTGTTTTGCTCTTCGGGCAATATACCTCGGGAATTTAAATAGACACCTACTTTTCCCGACCTTAGTTGAAGCTGAAGGGCCCTAACAGAGATAACCTAGTACGGGAGCCGAAGTGAGGCAACCTGACTTGTGATTCACCAAGGAGGGTTTTAGTGAGTAGGAGTCGAAGCTGTGGGAATTGGTCCTTATTTGGAGGACTCATGATAGTGTTCAATTTTTATTATTTATTTATTATTTTTTCTTTCTTGCTTGCTTTCTTGCTTTCTTGCTTTCTTGCATAGGTGGTTAGGAACAACAAAGACTGAGTATTGTGGAGGAATACGAAACACGGAGAAGGCAGCTGCTGCGGTAGCTTCCTGTGGTGGGATTGGACGTTAAAGGACCAGAGGGAGTCATTATCAGTTACCTCGGCCATTGCTAAAACCTTGGCTTTCAGGTTTCCATGAGGAGTTCACACTCTCAGCTCCTGTTTCCGAGCTGTTTTTCCTTTCTCAAACACTAGCAATTCCATTATTCATCTTGCTAGCTTTTTGTTTTGTGGGTTTGTTTGTTTTTTTCCTTTTTGGAGGTGGGGGAGGCTTCAGTACAGGCAATGTTATTAATATATACATTTACTCGCACCTCACGTCCCCCCAAGGAAACACAGAGCAGCGGCAGAAGCTTGGCTTATGAGCTGTTTTATCCCCATTGACTAAATGACTAGTAACTCAAGGAATGCATTTCAATAGGGCCGTTTTCGTTAGAATAATTTTCCTTTAGAGTTCAAGTGCTTTTTCTACTTTCTTCGAACTAAACGAAAGCCTAAGTGCAGAGCTAGAAACAAAATACAAGTCAAGCTTTTTTTTTTTTTTTTGGTCTTTTCGAGACAGGGTCTCCCTGTAGCCCCAGCTGGAATTCGCTCTGTAGACCAGGATGGCCTTGAACTCACAAAGATACGCCTACCAGATCCGCCTACCTCTGCCTCCCAAGTGCTAGGATTAAAGGCGTGTGCCACGACACCCGGCTACAAGTCAAGCATTTTATGTGTGCAATCTTTCATTGCACACATAAAATGCTTACTATATAAGTCTGTGAATAAGAGAGACAGCTTATGTCTTTGAAGGTAAAAAAAAAGGGGGGGGGAGGAGCTGACAGCGCGCCACACAGTCACCCTTGGTAGCCTACGGAGTCAAATAGGGATTCTTTGCTTCAGCTCTGAAAAGAATTTCTGGACCAGCCAGTGTGGGTATGGGCTTCTCAGAGGAGAGTCCCAATTATTTGTCTTGGTTTTAGCCACATAGACCATTGTGGTACCTCTCAAGTTACATCTCAAAAGGTTGCTAAGGAACCTTTTTCTGTCTTCATAAGAGAGATAAGTGAGGTAACTCCAGATAGAGATAACCTTGGGTGGAATTATGGGATAAATTGAGCAGTTTAAGTCTGAATGTCCTTTCATTGTAAATGGGGTTTCTGTATGGCGCAGTTGTTGGCTGTCCTGGAATTCTTGCCCTGCTGCTGGCAAATATGCCAACCTGATTGCTGGGTGAGGGGCTTTTCTCTCTTTCCTCATGGTTCTTGAATTTTCCTCTACATTTCTACCTGCCTCAGAGTAATGCACTAAAGAAAGGAACAAGATTTTCTTTGTTTTGAGACAGGGTCTCCCTTTAGTCCCAGCTGGCCCGGAACTCATTCTGTAGACCAGGCTGGCCTTGACCTCACAGAAATCCACCTGCCTCTACCTCCCAAGTGCTGGGATTAAACGCATGCACCACCACGACCTGCCTAAAAAGGTTCTTAGCCGCCATGTGGGTGCTGGGAATCGAACCCAGGTCCTCTGCAAGAGCAGTAGTGCTCTTAACCGCTGAGCCGTCTCTCCAGCCCCAAGATTTTTCTTATAATGTACAATAAAAGGTCTTTAATGAGGGAAAGGAATGCACCAAGATTAACTATAGAAACTAGCTTGATAAAAAGTGATAAGCTCCAGGCGTGGTCGCACACACCTTTTAATCCCAGTACTTGGGAGGCAGAGGCAGGCAGATCTCTGTGAGTTCAAGGCCAGCCTGGTCTACATAGCGAGTTCCAGGCCAGCTGGGGCTACAAGGAGACAGACCCTGTCTCATACACACACACACAAGTGATAAGCACTGGGAGTAAACCTAACTACTTTTGTCTGGCTAACTGGACATGTTAGCCTACCTCTTAATTATTTATGTTTATCCCCATAGGCCAGTGCTGTGTCACTCCCACCAGAAACTTGATTAAAGAAGCATTTCTTGGGGCTGGAGAGATGGCTCAGCGGTTAAGAGCACCGACTGCTCTTTCAGAGGACCTGGGTTTGATTCCCAGCACCCACATGGCAGATAAGAACCATCTTTAATTGCAGGGGAATCAGACACCCTCTTCTGACCTCCGCAGCATTGCACTACATGGGTGCACCAACCTACATGCAGACAGTACACTCATACACATAAAAATAATAAATTAAAAAAAAAAAGCGTTCTTTGCAACCAATGGCAGTTAAGGTAGATACTCATGGGGGATCAAGGTGCTGGGAACAGAGTATTCAGTACTGAACAGGACACTCATGTCACTCCCACCTGCAAGGCTCAGGAAACATGGTGGAAGAGTGTCACGCGCTGTAGTCTCGCCGGCAAGAACTTCACGCAGACAACAGGATTCTTCTGTGGTAATATTTATTGTGCACAGCTCTTTTGTGAGAAGGACCCCGAAATGGGGCAGAAGCACCGCTTATATAGCAGTCCAGAGGGTTCGGGTATGCTCTGGATTGGTGCACCATCCGATGCCTCATTAGCATGCCCAAGGCGCGGGCCCAGAGAGTAGTAGTCATGCGCAGTTTGTCCAATGCAAAGGCAACGGCGGGAAGCGGCTTGTAGTGACTCAGGAAGTCGGTGCCATCTTAGGGTGTGGCACAGCACACATTGTGTGGTAGGCTGCCAACAGTTCCCCCTTTCTGTTTTAATAGAGCAAGGTCTCTGGGCTGCAGCCGACTGTTCAGGGGCGACATGACCTGTCAGAGACTCTATTAAAATTGGCTGGGAGAATGCCTGTCTTAGGTTGCCTCTGCAGAGGTATTCCTTACCCGTCATGGGGTGGACAGACAGCTTTTGGTCTGTTCCCTGTCTTAGGTTGGTAATACTTGCAGCAGGTCTTACCCGTCATTGACTACTTCTCCAGCATACTAAGCCAAATGTTTGGGGAGGAGCCTGCTTCCAAAGCCGCAAGGGCCTGTGCAATGACTACTTTATCGCGCTGATGCTGGGCACGGAGCCTACACATAATCCAGAGCATAATTATAATCCCTCCACATAGAAATAGGCCAAACCCTGCCACCCCTGCCCATTGTTTGAAGTGTGAGACGGCAGCAGTAATCCAGGAGGCCAGTCCTTCAGCAAGGGAGGCGTCCACTCTAGTCGAGTTCACGGTGACAATAGCCATACGAAGTTGGTTCATCAAGCTGTCAAATTCTCCAGTCCAATTACCTAAAAGATATCTAGACAATTGGTTAGACAAATTTGCTGCCCTTGTGAAGTTTTGATATTGGATGCTGGTCACACATAGGCCAGAATATTTCCACTCACAGCCAAGCTGGGCTAGCTGCCATAGTTCAAATGTAGTAGAAGTATTCCAAAAGGTAAAAAGCCGTTAATTGTCCAGCGTACTCCCCGTGACTGGCATCCTGTCCAAGGGGGCAAAGCTGTTTCCCTCCGGCCAGTACAGAAGGGTGACCAATTAGGTTGCAGCAACACTTTTTCCCTTCTCTATATAATACAGATTACATAAAGGCAGACAAATCCACATTTATGGAAAGCATTAAGCATTTGCTGCATGGAAGATTTTTTAGTTCTAATACTAGTAGTACAGAGTCACAGAGCATATTTTTAACACTTAACTTGCAGGTTCATTGAATATGGTTATGTTTTTAACTCCTGGAATAAATGGGTAGCTGTTTTTAAATCTCTACTGACAAATTAATTGAAATAGCTCTGGTTAAGCATTGATATTTAGAAAAAAAGTAAAAATCAAATGGTTTATTGTTGGTTTTTGCCATTTGGTAGCATTTACACACAGGCTTCGATCTTCAGAATACCCTGGATTCAGTAGAAAAACCTTTTAAATGAAGTTTTGTACAATAGAAACTTCTCAGCAGTCAAAATTTAAGACTGTAAAAAAATACATGCAAAACATACTTTTTTGAAAACACTTAACTTTGAACAAAGCACCAAACTACACAAACGCAGATTGGGAACATTTGCCTCATGGCATGTCGCGCCTCCGGGGAACAAAAGGAGGTGGAGCATTTCCCAGATGCATAAGGCGGAGGAGCCGAAGGCAGGGGAGCGGGAAAGCTATGGGACCTGTTTACTTTCAGTTTTAACCTTTTCTTTCGCCGGGCGGGGCGAAAGTGTTCATTTTTGTACCGGGCTGCTTCCTCCTCTAATTCCTCCTCCTCAGATAGCGGTAATTTTTCATTAGAATCTGAATCATTTAATGTCAGGGCTTGTAGGTCTCTAAATGGGTATAAGGTACCTTTATTAATAATCTCGCTAGCATCCTCTTTTTTCTTTGAATGCGCATCTAACCTTTCACTCCGTTCTGTTTCTGACATGCTTTCCTGAAGGTCCGCAAGGGCTTGTTGTCCTTCCCTAATTTCTTTTTTACAGTTTTGATCAATTACAACAGCCAATAAAATAATTAGGCAAGCTTCCAATCCCTCTAGATCGTCAGAGAAAAGCATATCTCTCAGAACTTAACTTAAAGAAAAACTTACTTGGCCACAGTTCTGAACCCTCTTCAACAAAGTGAAGGGTCCTCTCGGCGCCAGCGACAATGTCAGGTTCCCGGGTCTTCGGCACCACTTGTCCCGCGCGCTGTGTTCCAGCCGGCAAGAACTTCACGCGGACAACAGGATTCTTCTGTGGTAATATTTATTGTGCACAGCTCTTTTGTGAGAAGGACCCCGAAATGGGGCAGAAGCACCGCTTATATAGCAGTCCAGAGGGTTCGGGTATGCTCTGGATTGGTGCACCATCCGATGCCTCATTAGCATGCCCAAGGCGCGGGCCCAGAGAGTAGTAGTCATGCGCAGTTTGTCCAATGCAAAGGCAACGGCGGGAAGCGGCTTGTAGTGACTCAGGAAGTCGGTGCCATCTTAGGGCGTGGCACAGCACACATTGTCTGTGTGGTAGGCTGCCAACAGAAGAGGAATTGGAAAGAATGTGAGAGCCAAATGATAGGGAGGAAGACTGTGAAATGCTGTTAGGAACACGACATGATGCATTTGTGAACTTGCAACAGCTGTGGTTTTCTGCAATAGGGCATGCACAAGACTGAACCAGTTAGCAATCGGTCAGATGAAGAGGGGTGCATGGGACCTCATCCAGAGGAGCTAAAGGCAGTGGAGGGCTGCTGGAGATGAAGTCACTGTTTTCAGTGGGTTATGCAAGTTCTGATGGATGGCTTCCCACCCATGCCCATCCAAATGGTGCTGGTTAAACCCAGTAAGTTACAAAGCAAACCAAAACAAGAAGACAAAGTGGGCTGAGGATTTGGTGGGAGGAAGTATGGTGAGTTGGTGGAAATGGAAAAAGGATAAAAGAGGGTGAAAGAATGGAAAAATAAATGTATGAAATTGTCGAAGCGGGGAGTGGTGGTGCACGCCTTTAATCCCAGCACTTGGAAGGCAAAGGCAGGTGGATCTCTGAGTTCAAAGCCTGCCTGGTCTACAAAGTGAGCTCCAGGCCAGCTGGGACTAAAAGGAGACCCTTTTAGGTTTGATTCCCAACACCCACATGGCAGCTAAGAACTCTCTTTAACCCAGGCGTGGCAGTTCACACCTTTAATCCTAGTACTTCGGAAGCAGAGGCAGGGGGATCTCTGTGAGTTCAAGGCCAGCCTGGTCTACAGAGGTAGCTCCAGGCCAGATGGGGCTACAGGGAGACCCTGTCTCAAAAAAAAAATTGTCAAAGAATAAATTAGTTTAGAATGTAGGTGGCCGAATGGAATTAGCATTAAAGATAAACTCCTACAGAAAGCCATTAATTTCTAACAAGAAACAGTGCATTAAAGAGAAACTGAACCTATTGCTTCTTGTTTTGTGTGCTGTATATATCCTCCAAACCGTGCTCTTCTGGATCTCATTTAGCTTAGAATTCCTCTTAAGATTCTCAGATCAGCTCTTGAATATTGTAATGTTTTTCTACTTATGTTGAACTGCTATTTTAAAGCTGAACCCTTTAATTTTAATTGTTTCAATTATTTATTTATTTATATATTTTTTAATCAAATTTAGACCTGTGTCCCCCACCCTATCCCCCCACCCCACCAGAGCTCATGTATTCTGCCAAACATGCTTTTCATCTCTTTCTCAGTCTTTCTCAATATTCTCCATGTGGAAGTTGACTGTTTTGAGAAGTTCACTGTTTCAGTCAGTTCTTTGATGCGGTCCTTTCTGTTGTTGTTGTTGTTTCCAATATGCATCACTCCCAGCTGCTTTGGACAAAAGCTCAAGGGGCTGTGCCCAAGAAATACTTACAACTAGGTAATTGGCACTAGCATCCACAGATGAGAGATACCATTCGTCATTTGTCTTTCTGGGACTGTGTTACTTCACTCAGCATGATGTCCTCTAGCTCCAGCCATTTTCCTGCAAAGCTCACGATGTCGTCTTCCTTTACTGCTGCATAGAACTCCATTGTGTAGATGTACCACATTTTCTCTATTCACTTATCAGTTGAGGGCATTTGGGTTGGTTCCAGCTCCTTGCTATTGTGAAGAGAGCTGAAATAAACATGGCCATGCATGTATCTCTGTGGTGGGGTGAGTCTTGAGGGTACATACCTAGGAGTGGTCCTTTAATTTTAAATATATAAATTTTTTTAATTGATTTTTGTGGATCTTAATCATACTTGGCTCCCTTTCCCTATCTGCATCTAATTTTTTTAATTTCTCTTATATTGAAAATACTGCTCAGTGATAGTAACAAAACTGCATACTTAGTTTATCCATATGTGTTCACATGTACACATAAAAAACAGAATAACAATGCCAGGTGTGGTAGTGCACACCTTTAGTCCCAGCACTTGGGAGGCAGGGGCAGGCATATCTCTGTGAGTTCAAGGCCAACCTGGTCTACATAGTGAGTTCTAGTCCAGCTGGGGCTACAGGGAGACCCTGTCTAAAAAAGACCAAAATAAAAAATAACAAAATAAACAGTAAACCAGAGTAACAGTAATGGAACTGCTCAAATATGACTGATAGGTGATAGTTAAGTTTGTGATGGTTAGCTTTAATTTTCAACCTGACACAACCTAGAATCAACCTGGGAAGAGAGTTTCAATGCAGGCTTGTCTACATTGAGTTTACCCACAGGCGTGTCTGTGACGAGTTGTCACTACTACCTGGGCAGGGCATCCTGAACTGTGTCAGAGTGGAGAAATCAGGCTGCGTGCAAGTCAGCAGGTGAGCCCATGCATTCTCTTCTCTCCACTTTCCACCGTGGATGTGAGGTGACTAGCTGTTTGAAGCTCCTGCCTTGTCTTTCCTACAAAGATGGACTGGAACCTGGAACTGTAAGCTTAAATAAACCCTTTTCTCCCTTAAGTTGCTTTCTGTGAGGGTGTTTTTATTATAACAGATATGAAACTAGAATAGAAATGGGTACTATGAAGTGTTGCTTTGCTGTGGTAGACCTGACCATATGGATCTTACTCTGAACTATTTCTGTTGGAGGACTGTGGACACATTTGATACACTGGGCTGGAAAAACCACTGAATAACTGAGTCAGAGCTTAATGGGCATTTTAGTAGAAGTTTGGCAGAATGCTGAGAGAAACTTAGGCAATTGAGGCTTGGTTCGTGTTTTGGAGAGGAACAAAGACTATCAGGAACAGGGATAGGGTTATCTGTGGTTTTGATAAGAATTCATGTTTACTGATCAGGCTAGGGCTGAGGAAGCAGCAAGCAGAAAAGCCTGGCAATCCACATGCTATCCAGTCAGTACTGGTTTGGGCACATGTATGAAAGAAGCCAGTGGAGGGGGTCGTGGAGAACAGCTGAGGCCTGGTACCATGTGGCATGATTGGGGCTCCCAGTGGAGAGGCTCTGAGCATCCATATTGTGGAGCTGGGAAGGTGAAGCTTCAGTTGTAACAGAGATCCTAGATACTAGAGATGCTGGAACCATGTGCCAAGGAGAGCTGTGGGTGTAGACTAGAAAGGGACTAAGCCCAAGAGAGAAGCTGTGTGTGCTTCAGATGGCAAAGCTGGAAGTGTGGAGCTACTTACAGCCCTTGTAACCTAACTTGGGTTCTCTGCAAGATCATCAAATGCTCTTAACCACTGAGCTATCTCTCCAGCCCCAAGTGTTGAAATTTTTAACATTGGGTGTAGTTTGTATTATTTTTAAAGTGAGGCTCTGGAGATAAAGGGTGGAAGGTTATGATTTTCGTGATGCAATTGGGGCTAGAAGGATAGTTCTGTGGTTAAGAGTGTATACTGCTCTTGCAGAGGACGTGGAGTTTGATACTTGCACTTATGTTCAGCAGCTCACAACCACTTGCACTTTCAGTTTCAGGAGGATCCAATGCCTCTGGCCTTTGTGGATGAGTATACTCAAGTACACACACACACACACACACACACGCACACAAATTAAAAATAAATCTTACAAAAAGTGATGTGTAAGTCAAGTTGACAAGCAGTGGAATTGTTACAGTTTTCCTTGTTAACATGATACTACCTAGAATCACAGGAAAGAGAGTTTCAATGAGAGAGTGCTGAGGACCTTGAAGAGTGAGGTCAGACAACTGGGATTAGAATTCCAGTTCTACCATGTGCCTAAAACTAAGGCATGGCTTTAGGTATAATTTAAAAAGTAATCAAATAATGTTGGAATTCGTTTATAAGTGAGGAATTACAATGAAGGGCATCTTTGAGAATGTCAAGAATGTTCATCCTTATAGGGGACAAGGCCTTGTTGTGTTGAATAAAGTTACAACCTGAAAAAAAAAAAGAATTCCAGTTCTACCACTTATTTATAGATTATCTAACTCTTTGAGCCTCAAATCCCTTGTATGTATTTGAATCCACTTCAGTGAGTTATTAGGAGAATAATGTGACTCTGGAATATTCTCAACACTTAGCCTTGCATATCAAGTGTCCCAGGAAATGTTAAATATTTTTATGACATATACTTCAATTAGTGCAAATTCAGAAGTCACAGCCTTCAGAATCTTGAGACCTGGATGAGATGCTGATAAGCAGGAGAAGCCTTTCACCATGCACATGGTGTCATGCCTGGAAACCTTGCTCAGGATCTTGCATGTGTGATAATTTGTCCAGTTTCTTAAAGTGGTAAAGGGCTTTGCTGCTGAACTTCACTTCTAATTTGGAAGAGTTTCATATATTTATTCATTTTGTTTGTGTCCTGTAGCCATCAATAATACTGTAAACACAGGATGAATCAAGTAAATTACAGAATATTGAAAAGGTCATCATAGTAGAATAGGTCACTGGAATTGACAAAATACATGTGGCATGAATATCTTAATGTCTTGACTTTTGATCAGAGCTTATAGGTGAGCAGAAGAATGAACTTCCTTAGAGCATTTTGATGACCCAAATGAACATGGAGGTGGATCCCTTAGCCCATACCAGCAGTCTTAATTCACTGAGGTGCCTTTTGTGATCATAGAATTCTTTTTCTATGCAATTCAATGTGATAGATTGGTTACTTATTTTTTACTTTTTTTTTTATTGATGCTTTGTGTATTTCATACCTCATTTTCCAATTCAGTTCAGGCATATATCCCTTTCCCTTCCCCCTACCTCACCCCTACCCATCCCAGATCATGCATTCTGCCATAACTTTTCTGCATCCTTCTCTGTTTTTTTTGTTTTGTTTTGTTTTGTTTTCATTTTTTTAACAATAAGTGATAATCTGTGAGTACAAGCATCCTTCATGTAAAACCAATTTGCAAGCAGTTGTGCCCAAACCCACACAGCTCATGGGTCCCACCATCCAGCAGGGGGGGCTTGTATGTTCAATCAAGTTGATCAAATGAGTGTCCAGTCTATATTGTTGTAGTTTCACCATTCACCCCAATCGAAGCCCTTACATTCTACCACGCCCCCTCTTCCGCAGATTGTTCCCTAGGCTTAGAAAAGGGGCACAGGTGGATGAGAAGCAAAACAGTCTACTTTCTCTGGAGCTGTTGTCTTGGTCTCTAGTCAATTCTGGCTGTTTTCTTTCATGGGCTGACAGCTTGTCCAGGCATAACCTTTCGATCCTACTAATGAAGCACACGCAATTAGATATATAGGTATTTAAACAGTATAATATATAGCCTTTCGATCCTACTAATGAAGCACACGCAATTAGATATATAGGTATTTAAACAGTACTAATTGTTATGGTAGGTTACTTTGGTATAGACACAGATGTTTGTGTTTGTGTGCATGTATGTGTTCATTCGTGTGTGTGTGTGTGTGTGTGTGTATGTGTCTAGAGTCCAAAACTCAACATTAAGTGTTTATTCAATTATTTTCACTTTATTTTTTGAGACAGAGTCTCTCTCTGAACATGGAGCTCACAGATTTGTCTAGACTGGCATACCAGCAAGCTTCAGGGAGGGCACACTGCCACACCTGGCTTCTTAGGTGGGTACAGAGACACAAATTTGTGTCCTACTGTTTGTGCTACATCCACTTTACCAAATGAACCGTCTCCCTGTCCCCATATTAGAGATTACTTCTTGTTTTGCAAACTTTCTTGAAAAACTAAGCCTAGGCAACAAATGAGAGTTAATGGAACCATAGTCGGCATCTTCACGCTGGCCTGTGCTCGAGACAGTGTTGGTTTTCAAGGATGTTTAGATAATGAGGCAGGAATCCATGACATGAACTGGCTGAAATGCATGAACTAGTCTTCTATTGACCTTGCAGCAGAGACAGACAAGCTGAGTACAAGCTGCTGTTTACTAAAGATAGTGGCTTTACAAATCACGAAGAAAGTAAACAGAGAGAAGCACAAAGAAGCCCTGTGGCTGTCTTGTCAATACAATTGCAATAAGAGACTCTATGCACATAGGCATGCTAGTATGGAACAGTGAAGGAACCTACTTGGATAGGAAACATTTTCAAAGAAAAAGTTTATTCATCCATATAACCTCAAAACTGAAGCTATTAGTGGTGTTCTTGTCTTTTGAAACTTAAAATTCTGCTACCATATAAGAAGCTCCATCAAAAGAAGAGGCGGTTGAAGAGCTAACATATATTGAATATAATATGACAGACATTAATCCTCATTGTTTACTATCAAGTGGCTAATTACCCCCATTTTAACCCCAGTGTACAGATAAGAAAGCTTTTTCAGTTAGCACAACAGAATTGTACATCCCAACACATTAGCCATTGGATCTACCTTTCTTTAGTGCTCAGTCTAAAAACTGGTAAGTTTCCAGCCTTCTGTGAGAACATAACCACTGGAATTGAAAAGGCCATCACTTTTTGATATGAGTGCCTACTGAAAACCCTTCTAACTAAAACTGTCTCTGTCAATAGTCTCTCCATGAGCTTGTCGTTTTAACTTTATCTCATTTCAAAAGTGAATTATCAGCCAGGCATGGTGGCACATGCCTTTAATCCCAAAACTTGGAAGGCAGATGCAGGCAGGTCTCCTGTGAGTTCAAAGCCAGCTTGGTCTATAGAATGAGTTCCAGGCCAGCTAGGGCTACAGGGAAACCCTGTCTCAAAAAGCCAAAAAAGAAAAGTGAATTATCCTGAGAGGTGAGATACTTAATTCTTAAATGTCCCAGGCACTTTATTTTCTGAAGGGAGAATTTGATACTATTAAACTATGGGTTACATGTAGGGAAAAGGGAACAACAACTATAGAAACCTATTTCAGATTTTTTTTTTTAGCATAGTAACTGAAACTGCCTAAGCGGCCAATTTTATTGGTATTCCATTACAAATAGCCTAAATTAGCCCAAATTTAATACAATAATGTTTTTCAGAACTCCAATAAGTAAACAATCTTCCATCATTGTAAGGTAAATTTTTTTAGATTTTTTTTTTTTTGTATGTGTATGAATGTACTGTCTGCATGTAGGTTTGTGCACCCGTGTCATGCAATGCCGCGGAGGTCAAAAGAGGGCGTTGGATTCCCCTGGAACTGGAGTTAAAAACAGTTCTCAGCCGCCATGTGGGTGCTGGGGATCGAACCCAGGTCCTCTGCAAGAGCAGTCGGCGCTCTTAAGCGCTAGGCCATCTCTCCAGCCCCCTTTTTTAGCTTCTAAACTAGTGTTTATTACATCCAAAGCTTTCAAAAGTTATAGCATAATTACTGTTAAGACAAGGAATATTTCTGAGAGCAGCTGACAATCTGCATGTGTTTGGAAGCACAGTGCCCCAGAAACTGTTAAAGACCAAGTCACAAAGGTGAGTCACTGAACATCTTATGTTTATGGCAGTTACACCCAAAGTAACTGAAATCCAGTTCCCATTCTTTTATTAACATGGGGTGGGGGGGGGGGTGGATAAGTCCAAAGCCATTGTTGAATTGCTGGTCTAAAAAAAAAAATCTAGAAAACGGGGGACTGGAAAGATGGCTCAGCCGATAAGAGCACCTACTGCTCTTGCCTGGGTTTGATTCCCAGCATCCACACAGCAGCTAACAACTGTCTTTAAGCCTGGCATGGTGGTGCACACCTTTAGTCCTGGCACTTGAGGGCAGAGGCATGCGGATCTCTGTGAGTTCCAGACCAGCCTGGTCTACAGAGTGAGTTCCAGGCCAGCTGGGGCTATGGGGAGACCCTGTCTCAAAAAAAAAAAAAATTAAATTCTGAAAAAAAAAATCTAGAAAACACCGAGCGTGGCGGCACATGCCTTTAATGCTAGCACTTGGGAGGCAGAGGCAGGGTGATCTCTGAGTTTAAAGCCAGCCTGGTCCACATGGTGAATTCAGGACAGCTGGGGACAGGGAAACCCTATCTCAAAAAGACCAAAAATAAATTAAATAAATAAAATGAATAAATATATAAATAAATAAATGATCCAGAAACTTGTCTGCTCTAAGGTTGTTGCACAGAACCCAACAAGTCCATTTTGGGGGCTTCTTTTTGGCCTTCCCTAAACATTTGACCATAACCCCAAAAGAAGCAAGAACTTTATTACTGTGATAACAGTAATCATGTCAAGTGTTTACTTAGTCTTTAAGCATTACAATGCCCTACAGATTCAAGTAATAAAATACTTGTACATTAGACAATGGTTAATGTGTTACTTAAGTCAAATTGATTAATGAAGTAACAAAGTTCTTAAATCTGTTCAATCATCCAGTTTTGAACACTACACTCAGTGAGGCCATTTCATAAGTGCATGGATACCAGCTTTTGTAGGTCTCATGATAAAACTTTTGCCCCTTTTCAGATTAGGATTTTTTTATTTTTTTTATTTTTTTATTTTTCTCGAGACAGGGTCTCTCTGTAGCTCCAGCTGTCCTGGAACTTGCTCTGTAGACCAGGCTGGCCTTGAACTCACAAAGATCCGCCTGCCTCTGCCTCCCAAGTGCTAAGATTAAAGGCGTGCACCACCACGCCCGGCCTTTTTTTTTTAGACAGGGTCTCCTTATAGCCCCAGCTGTCCTGGAACTCACTCTTTAGACCAGGCTGGCCTGGAACTCACAGAGATCTGCCTGCCTCTGCCTCCCAAGTGCTGGGATTAAAGGTGTGTGCCACCATGCCCAGCCTAAAGGGGGTTCTTAGACGCCATGGAGGTGCTGGGATTCAAACCCAGGTCCTCTGCAAGAACAGTCGGTGCTCTTAACCACTGAGCCATCTCTCCAGTCCCTCAGATTAAGATTTATAAATAATTGTTTTCAGACTATTAGCCTTCCATGAATATTGAGTCTTCACAGCAAAATGCAAGGCCACTTCAAATCTTATTTATTTATTTATTTATTTTGCATTTGAGACAGGGTCTGGTCTTCACAGCAAAATGTGCAATGCAAGGCCAATTCGAATCTTATTTATTTATTTATTTATTTATTTATTTATTTATTTATTTATTTATTGTGCATTTGAGACAGGATCTCCCTGTAGCCCCAGCTGGCCTGGAACTCACTCTATAGGCCAGGCTGGCTTTGAACTCACAGAGATCAGCCTGCCTCTGCCTCCCAAGTGCTGGGATTAAAGGCATGTGCCACCACACCCTGCCAAATCTTATTTTTGAAGTATACAAAGTATTTTTTAAAAATAACACCTTTAATCCTGGCACGTGGGAGGCAGAGGCAGGCAGATCTCTCTGAGTTCAAGGCCAGCTGGTCTACAGAGGGAATTCCAGGACAGCTGGGGCTATTGGGAGACCCTGTCTCAAAAACAAACAAAAGAAAACAAAAAGCAAAAAAAAACCTGTTATCATGTGTGGTGGCGCACGCCTTTAATTCTAGCATTCAGGAGGCAGAGGCAAGTGGATCTCTGTGAGTTCAAGGCCAGCCTGATCTACAGATTGAGTTCCAGGCCAGCTGGGGCTACAGAGAAACCCTGTCTCAAAAATCAAACAAACACCCTCTTATTTACTGTCTCAATTTACCTTTATGTATGTTAGTAAGACACCTGAGAGCTCAGAGAAGCTTAGCTAGAACGGCCCATTTCTTGTGTCCTAACACTTTAAAATACATTTGTAGTTTCTATAAATGAATTTATAGTAAGCCTTCTCAGCATGGTTCCGTCCTAGAACTAAATACTCCTGAAACCTGTAGTTCAGAAGGTGACAAATTCCAACTAAGCATTAGGAGATTTGTCCTGTGCTCCCAAAGTAAAGTTCTAGATTGGCATTTTCCAAAAAGTATGACAAATTGTTATGGACAAAAAAATTATCCACGAAAGAAAAGATTGCTAGGGTTGATGCCCAGAGTTTGAGGAACAAATTGTGAAACATTATCCATAGTTGAGTGTTAAATGATTCACCAGGTTAGAAATCTAATACCATCTAGCTTAGGATGGCCTAATGTATGTGGCCCTTGCCAGGCGATTTCTACCCCTGAATAAGCTTATTGTTTTCTAAGTACAATTATTGTGGTGGTTTGAATGAGTGTCCCCCATAGGCTCTAGGTATTCAGACATTTATCTCCAGTTGGTGGCGCTGTTTTTGGAGGTCTTAGAAGGTGTGGCCGTGCTAGAGGAAGTGCATTGTTGGGGGCAGGCTTAGTGAGTTTTAACAAGCCTCGTGGTCTACAGTTGCTCTCTTTCTGCTTCCTGTGCTCTTTGTGAGATGTGACCCTCGGCTTCCTGCTCCAGATCCAGCCGCCACGCCTCCCGCCACAATGGACTCTAATTCCCTGGAACCGTCAATTGTAAGCTCAAATAAACTCTTCCTTTTATAAGTTCCTTGGTCATGGTGCTTTATCACAACAACAGAAAAGTGACTAATACAATTATCAAGCAGTTCAGAAAACCTTAAGTGATTTTTCTCACTTTAAAGACCAGTGCTTGGGCCCTTTCTGTGATTTCTCCTGAGCTCCGGCCGTTCTGAAGTGCCCTTAGTTTCTGTTCACCAGGTAACCTAGAGTGCACTCAGCCAGGGCATCATATGAGGGCTAGCTATACTTTGACCTGAATGATCATTCCCTTAACAGCTAGTTTCCTTGTGACAAACAGCATTTGTTACCAAAACTGTATCAAGTGAAGGAAAAGTAAAGCCAAAGTGAAGCCAGCTCTCATAGGACAGGGGTGGTTGTGGAGGATTCACTTCCACCAGTGAGTTGTTCTGACTTTATTGCAGGTTTTTGGTTGGTTGGATTGGTTTTCCTTGTATACTTCTTTGTACTTCACTTTAAGGAATAGAGGTTTTAGCTTGAGACGTTCACATTGGAGTCTCGAACATGAAATTGGTACAGAGAGGTTCCATTTATCCTGAGGTTAGCAGAAGAGGTGTTTCAACTATGCTAGCTTCTCAAGATGCTTATACTACTTGGTGCAATATTGGTCAAGGGTACTCTGGTAAGATACTACAGAATTCAGTTGCAGGATGTGACTGTTTCCCCTTGGGTTCTTTAGGAGCAGAGTAAGACCCTAATTATACATTTGCTGCCATAGCTGTTTTTTGTTGTTGATAACTTTGTTGCTAGTTTATTGTCATTTTTGAAGGCTTGTTTATTGATATAGATGGGGAAAAAGTAGCCACTGACCAAAGCTCTTTCCTAGTGACTGGTGCACTTCCTCTTTCATGAAGTCATCAGTCTTTTTTTGTTTGTGCTACATCTCTTCAATGCACCTGCCCCCATGAGAATTTGCTATTCATTTTTTAACTCTTAGGCTTCAAGTCTCAGTGTAGATAGCAGTGAAAATCATGTGTGGTTCTAGGATGAAATGGGCAATATTTACTGGTCCTTAGTCCTTCAGAGGTCTTTTTTCTTAGGACAGTGTGCTTTTCAAAGTAGAAGAAAATGTAACTTTCTACTTTTAATTAGTTGGATCCAAAGTTTTTGTTTTGTTTTGTTTTGTTTTTGAGACAGAGTCTCCCTATAGTCCCAGCTGACCTGGAACCACTTGCTCTGTAGACCAGGCTGGCCTTGAACTCACGGAGATCCACCTGCCTCTCCAATGTTTTAAAACAACCTATATCTATAGATTGTGGTGAAGTATTGGGGGTACAAATGTACATCTTAAAACAATTTCTTGCTGGGCGTGGTGGCACACGCCTTTAATCCTAGCACTTGGGAGGCAGAGGCAGGAAGATCTTTGTGAGTTCAAGGTCAGCCTGGTCTATAGAGTGAGTTCCAGGACAGCTGGGGCTACAGGGAGACCCTGTATCGAAAAGACAAAAAAAAAAAAAAAAATTCCCCGGGCTGGAGAGATGGCCTAGTGGTTAAGGGTGCCAACTGCTCTTGCAGAGGACCCAGGTTCGATCCCCAGCACCCACATAGTGGCTGAGAACTATCTTTAACTCCAGTTCCAGGGGAATCCGACAACCCTTTCTGACCTCCGCGGCATTGCACGACACGGGTGCACAAACCTCCATGCAGACAGTACATTCATACATATTCAAAAATAAATTAAAAAAAAATTCAACCTACATGTAGACAATACACTCATACACATAAAAAATAATAAAATAAAAAAATGTAAAAAAAGTTTCTCATGCTTTAAGAAATTAGCACATGCTTCTGTGATATCTAGCAATAAATAATAAATGGGAGCAAATGAAAGCAACAGTTCCCAGATATGGAGGAAATAAAGAGATGTCTGTCCTCTGTAGTTTGCTGATTAGATGTGTTCATGGTTTTGGAACACGAGTAGCAGTGAGCATGTGCTCTTCGCACATAATACATGGCACACACTGATAACAAAGCACTAAAGACACTGAAGGAATCTGCATTGCACTGCTGCCCTGTGCCGCTGCTGGCTGTGGTGCATTAAATGTGAAATGCAAGTGTCCAAGGAGCCTTTAATTTACATTTCTTTTTTTTTTTTTACACTAAGCTTTCCTGGAAATAATTTACATTTCAAGTTAGGACTGGAGACAGCCAACTTTACTCCCATTGTATAAATAGTACAAGGTTTTTTTGTTGTTGTTTTTGTTTTGTTTGTTTTTTTTTCAATTTAACAAATAGGGAGGAACAATAACACAATGATTTTGCTTTAGTTAAAAAAAAATTCAGGCCTGGCCTGGTGGCACACGCCTTTAATCCTAGCACTTGGGAGGCAGAGGCAGGTGGATCTTTGTGAGTTCAAAGCCAGCCTGGTCTACAGAGTGAGTTCCAGGACAGCTGGGGCTACAAGGAGACCCTGTCTCCAAAAGACCAAAAAAAAAAAAAAAATTCAGAATTTTACTTGAGGTTGATCATATGATGCTTTCAGCTGTTTAAGAATTATGTTTTAGCCGGGCATGGTGGTGCATGCCTTTAATCCTAGCACTCAGGAGGCAGAGCCAGCCTGGTCTACAGAGTGAGCTCCAGGCCAGCTGGGACTATAAGGAGACCCTGTCTCAAAAATATATATAAAAAAAAGAATAATATGTTTTAGATTTCAGAATATGCATATTGATCACATGGTACTGTTGAAATAAATAAAAGAGCCGGGCGTGGTGGCACATGCTTTTAGTCCTAGCACTCCGGAGGTAGAGGCAGACTGGCAGGCGGATCTTTGTGAGTTCCAGGCCAGCTGGGGCTACAGGGAGACCCTGTCTTGAAAAGACCAAAAAAAAAAAAAAAA
>VZQC01003052.1:2784500-2826937 GCA_009823505.1 Rhizomys pruinosus
GCCCAAATATACTTTTTTTTTAAATTTTTTTTTAAATTTTATTTATTTCTGTATGTGTATGAATGTACTGTCTGCATGCAAGTTTGTGCACCCGTGTCGTGCAATGCCGCGGAGGTCAGAAGAGGGTGTTGGATTCCCCTGGAACTGGAGTTCTCCTGGAATTGGAGTTTCAGACGGTTCTCGGCAGCCATGTGGGTGCTGGGGATCGAACCCGGATCCTCTGCAAGAGCGGTCGGCGCTCTTAACCGCTAGGCCATCTCTCCAGCCCCCAAATATACTTTTTATTGCATGGGACTCCATTATTTTGGCCATGGAGTGGGGGAGAAGAACTGAAAAGACACTACAGATACATTATATAGACCAATGACCTGTTTTTTTAAATTATTTTTAAAATTTCAAGCTGAAATAATGCATTTAGGAAAAAAAATCAGTTACATTGTTCATGATATTTCACATGATTTTCTTTGATATTTTCAAAAACAATGTGTTTAGCAATTTGATTTAGAAACTAAGAACTGTATTAGAATTTACCAGCAGAGGGGAGTAAAGGAACATTAAACAGTTTTTGGTTTCAGATAATTTTGGGACATGCATAGGGCAGCGAAGTCCTCAAATCTTTGCTTTTTTATTGCCTGGACTACTGTGATGGACACTGCTAGATAGTGACATGGCTGCTTGGCAGTACTGCCACCCAGGATTCTTATTTTCATGAGAATGCTGATGAGCAATTCCTAGGAGAGTTCTTCTATTGCTTTTGGTTCATCTAAGCTAAAGGTGATTTTTACAGAGGATTTGATTGGCATTCCCATGACAAGAAAGGAGTGGAAATATATGCAATGGGAATTGTTTGACTATTGTTATTTTAATAGTGGAGAAAAATGTAAGTCCATTTTTCATCTTCTTCCCTGAAAATTAAGAGACTTGCTGTAGAGCTCAGGGAAGAAGAATGATCCACTTGTCTTGGAGACGTATGCTCGTTTTTAAAACATCTGTTCTCAACTCCTGCCCCTGAGGAAGACTTCTCGCTCAGTGTCAAGTTGCCAACTGTACATAAGCGTCCATCCACTTTTAATTTTGGAAACTTGTTTTCAAATTTAGCTTTTCTCCATTCCAGTTTTTCCTTCTCAATTGTTTCCTTTTCCTATGCTATAAAATCTCTCATCTCTTGTATGAAATGTACAAAGCTTCAATAAAACATCAGCTTAAAAAATTCACATCTCAGAAAAACAAACGAAATTTAAAAAGAAAGATTAAAAACCTTTATTTCAATTATCAGGCTGCCTTTCCTAACCACTGATCTGGCACAAAGTGCTTTATTCACACAATGGTTTTCAGGTGCTCACCATCCTTAAGTCACTGCAGTCTAGATCGCATGTTCATCGATGGACTGAAATGCTCTTGCTGAGGAGATGGTAAACTGGCCGCCAAGCTCGCTGGGTGGTTCTCAGTCATCATCTCACTGTCCTGGCTAACTAGAGAGCTCCGCTGTCTTGGCTCTCTTCTTGTCTCTTCCTGTGTAACCGCTGGCCTTCCCCAGGGTTTTGTCCTTGTTCTCCTCTCAGGCTGCATGGTCGGCCTGAGTGATGTCTTTCACTCCCATGGCTCCATTTTCTTACCAATGGTGGCTTTCAGATCTCTGTTGCTCTGGGTGAGATCTTATTCTAGGGCTCCAAAGCCCCTTCCATCTCTCTCCCTGAGTATCTCTCTTGGTTTGCCATGTAACTCCCCTCCATGTTCTCCGAGCCCCTTGTTAGCATCTTGCTGTCCATGCTTCAGCACCCTGCTTGTCCTTCCTGCTTCCTCATTTCTGTTGATGCCATCACTACCCACTCATTTTCCCAAATCAAAATCCAAGAGTCATCTTGCAACTCTTAAGTGTCTTTTGAATGTGGCCCCAATATTAATAAATTAACATTCATGTCGTTCAAACCTCGTAAGAACAATTGAGATTTGGGATTTTTTTCCCCCTGTTATTCCCAAGTCTTTCCTGCTAACCCATCTCCAGATTCTTTTTTATTTTCTTTTTTTTTTTTTTCATTTTGTTTTTTATCCACGTCACTTTCCTGAGAGTGGAAGCAGCAATCTCTTCTAGAGGGTGTGGTCCAAGGCTCTTCCTCCCCACAGAAGGCCCTTTGCGTCTGGTTTTTGATCCTGGTTCAGCTTTGGGTTTGCGCTTCCAATGTCATGCTCTTTTGTCTCTTTGTCACTCTCATCACAAATTCTCCATGACAGTTTGGAAATCACCACTGGTAGATAATAAATAGGCCTTGGGAGGGAATGGTGTGTCACACAGGGTGGGAAGAGAAGACCGAGAATAAATCCTGGAGAGCCGTGTGTCTGGATTTTTCCTGAACTTGATTTTTTTTTTTTCTGTCTCTTTGTACCCTTCACTTGCATTGGATGTTCTAACTTCTGTTGCTGTGATAAAACACTTAAAGCAAAACAACATAGTGCAGGAAAGGATTTAGTTGCCTTACCCTTCCAGGTCATAGTCCATCGTTAGAGAAGTCAAGGTAGGAACTCAAAGCAGAAAGCGTGGGAAAAGTCACGTGTGGTTTGCTCTCAGGCTCACATTCAGCTAGCTTTCTTCTGCAGTCTATCACCTCCCAGGGAGGGGGTGCTGCCCACTGTGGGCTGGGCCCTCCTGCATCAATTAGCAGTCAAGATAGTCCCCCAGCAGACGCGCCCAAAGACCAGTCTAATCTGGATGATGGGTCAACTGAGACTCCCTGTTCAGATGACTCTAGGCTATGTTGGGTTGACAATAAGGCCAACTAGGACATCCGTTGAGTTTCTCTTTTTTTTCTGTCTTTGTCATAGGGATCTTACGGTTCAAGAATCAGATCGGTAATCATCTTCTTGGGGTTTCTTCTAGTTAGTTCTTTCCCATGGTATTTACCTGTGTTTTGATACCATACTGCTTCTGGGCTATAAATATGACATATTATAGCAAGCATAAATCCATGATTATTTATTTGCATACATACCTGTCTCTGATGCAATTGTTAGTTTTCTGAACAGTTCTGAAGGATTTATTTGAAAAATGTAGGATGGGGTCTGGAGAGATGACTCAGCGGTTAAGAGCACTGACTGCTCTTGCAGAGGACCGGGGTTCAATTCCCAGCAACATGTCAGATAAGAACCGTCTTTAACTCCAGTTACAGGGGAATACGACACCCCCTTCTGACCTCTATGGCATTGCACAACCTACACGCACCAGTAGGGTGCACCAACCTACATGCAGACAGTACACTCATACACATAAAAAATAATAAATAAATAAATAAATAAATAAATAAATTGAAATAAAAGAAAAATGTAGGATGAATGAATGAGCAAATAGACGTAAGGTAAGATACTTGTTAAAAGTAATATGTTTCAACACTGAAGATGATAGGAGATTAAAACAGACCCAAGAATACACTAATCAAATAAAAGAAAAACAAAAACTTAGTGACTTGGGATGTGTATGTAACTCAGTGGATGAAAGCTTCCTACTGTGAAGCTCTAGGTTAAATTCCCAGTATTTATAAAAATAATAATAAAAAAAAAACAGACGCAAACTCATTAGGTTTGTAACATGTACTGACAGGGATATGGATAAATTAGAATACTTTCTCAGTCTTCACGGGATTATACATGGTTGAACTACTACAGAAAGCAATGTGACAAAAAAATTAAAAAATAGAACTAACAAATGACTCAAAAGTAACATGTTTAGGCAAATTGTTAAGACCCTGTCTTGAAAAGATCCCCCCCCAAAAAAAAATTGAAAGTACGGTCTCTCAGAGATGAATCCTTATTCCCACATTCTTAGTGGAATTATTCAAAAAAGCTAAAATTTTTCAGGTGTCATGGCACATGCCTTTAGTCCCAGCACTTGGGAGGCAGAAGCAAAGGCAAACCTCTGTGAGTTTGAGGCCATTCTGGTCTACATAAGTGAGTTCCAGGCTAGCTATGGCTGCATAGTGGGACCCTATCTCAAATAAACAACTTAAAAAATGAAAACCCAAATGACTATTTACCAATGAACAAGTTGTGAAAATAGTATTTAACCTTGCAAAGACAAAAATACTGTTACATTGATGGAACATTAATGAACCCTGAGGATATAATACTAAATTAAATAAGCCAGTCACAAATAAACAAATAGTATATGATTCCATGTGTATGATGTATCTAATCAAATTAATAAAAACAGTGATGGTTGCCAAGTTTTGGGGAGCAGGGGCAAATAGGGAGTTGTGTTTAATGGGTGTAGAAGAGTTTTGGCTTTCTTTACCTACCTTCCTTCCTTCCGTCCTTCCTTCTGTCTGTCCTTCCGTCCTTCTGTGGTGTTAGGAATCAAACTTAGGGCCTCTCTCATGCTAGGCAAGTGCTTGACTACTGAGCTATACTCAGTCCTGAGTTTCTCCATGTGGGTACTGGGATCTGAACTCAAGTCTTCTGCAAAAGCAGCTAGTGTTCTTAACTGCTGAGCCATCTCTCCAGCCCCATGACTCATACTTTAAAGACCACACTAGACTAAATGTATGTATAGATCTATTTTGAATGTTATCTTAGTAAAAATAAAAAAATAAACAACGAATATAGGAAAAAGCAAAAATCCAAGAATGGCATGTGTTGTATTTTGTCTTCCATTGCTGTGACAAAACACTCTGACCGACACCAACTTGGGGAGGAAAGGGTTTATTCATCTTACATCTCCTGGTTCACAGTTCATCACTCAGGGAGCACAAGACAGGAACTCAGGGCAGGAACCTGGAGGCAGGAGCTGAAGCACAGGCCATGGAGGAATGCTGTCCACTGGCTTGCTCCCCTGGCTCATGCCCAGCCTGCCTTATATGGTACACAACCACCTGCCCAGGGTGGCACTTCTCATTGTGGGCTGGGCCCTCCCACATTGCCTGACAATCAAGACAATACTCCACAGACGTGGCCACAGGCCAATCCAATGGAGCGAATTCCCCAATTGAGGGTCCCTCAACCCAGGTGTGTCAAGTTGACACTAAAGCTATCCAGCACAGCATGTGAATTACAGATGCTCCTTGAATTGTGATGGTGTCACAGGTACATAAACCCATCCTAAGTGGCCAGTACTATAGGTTGGAAAATGCATTCAATATAGTTAACTTCATTGCTTGGTTGCAGAGTACTCTGTAGAGTGCAGCTGTTCATCTTCACCACAGCAGGATGCTGTTACTGTTGAACATCTTAGAGCACCATACTGTATACTGCTGGCCTGAGAAAGATCAAAATTCAAATTTGGAAAACAGTTTCTATTGTATATGTATCACTATTATACTATCATGAAGCCCTCCCAATTGAAAGTCAAACCATTGTAATCAGGATCATCTGTATAATATAAATAAGACAAGAATTCCATTTCATTTTTTCAGGGAAGGTACTGGACTTTTTTTTTTTAATTTTTTTTTTAATTAATTTTATTTATTTCCGTATGTGTATGAATGTACTGTCTGCATGCAAGTTTGTGCACCCGTGTCGTGCAATGCCGCGGAGGTCAGAAGAGGGTCTCGGATTCCCCTGGAACTGGAGTTCTCCTGGAATTGGAGTTTCAGACGGTTCTCAGCTGCCATGTGGGTGCTGGAGATCGAACCCAGGTCCTCTGTAAGAGCGGTCAGCGCTCTTAACCGCTAGGCCATCTCTCCAGGTACTGGACATTTCTATATAGTCATGGTAGTTATGCTTTAAGTTCCACATAATAAAATTCAATATTATCAGGCATGGGAAAGGGTTTCATGGAGTTTACAATTCAAAGCATATGAACATTGCGTAGATAATTATCTAGAAAACTTAACAAAGTTGATGGGGCACATGCTTATTGTTCTAGTTTGTCTTCCATGGAGGCCATGGAAGAATGCTGTTTACTGGCTTGCTTCCCTGGCCCATGCTTCAGCTCCTGCCTCCAGGTTCCTGCCCTGAGTTCCTGCCTTGGGCTCTCTAAGTGATGAACTGTGACCCAGGAGATGTAAGCTGAATAAACCCTTTCCTCCCCAAGTTGGTGTCAGTCAGGGTGTTTTGTCACAGCAATGGAAGACAGACTAGAACAGAAATTGGTACCAGAGAGTGGGCTATTGCTGCGACGGACCTGACCTTGGTATTTTGGGGAAGGATTGTGGAAGCATTTGGAACTTTGGGCTAGAAAAATCATTGAATGCCTAAAGATCATTGCTGTGGAACTTGGAACAGTTTTGCTGAGAGAGTTGTAGATGATGGAGGCCTGGTTTGTGAAGTTTCTAATTTCAGAGGGAAGCAGAGATCATCAGGACTGTTTTTTCTGTGGGTTCTGGTCAGCTGGGGCTGAAAAATCAGCTGTCAGTAACAAGAGACAAGCATCACTGTGGTAAAATCTGGGAGAAATTTCTTCAGGGTCAGCACACAGAAGCTATGTTCCAGAAGAGGCCTGAGCCTCCATGTCAAGCCAGAAGCAGGACTTGGTAACGTGTAAGAGTCTCCTGTATGGTTCCGGTGTTGAAAGCATGAAGGGGTCACAGAGCAGCTGAGGCCTGGCACTATGAGAGGCCAGGAAAGGCCACTGGTCAGAGTGCAGCCTTGGTTGCAGTGAAGACCCCAGGATTCCAGGGGTCAGGAAGAGAAGCTGAGGTTTTGCATCAGGAGAAGTCAGAAGCAACCTCAGTTCCAGTGGTGACCCCAGCTTTTTGGCGATGCCGGGACCGTGGGACGACCACCAAGAGCAGCGGCAGGTGTGGAATGGAGTCGGTCTGGGCCTGCGAGATGAGCTGTGTGTGCCACGTATGGCAGAGTCGGAGAGGGGGAGCTGCCAAAACCCTTTGGAGCCCAGAAGATCATGAGTGAGTCCCAGTGTCCAGCCTTGAGCTACTTGCTGACTTAGGTTTTGTTTGAGTGTGCCTGATTCTTCCTTTGAAATAGACATGCTTGTTTTGGATTTTACAGCAGCCCACAGTTAAGAGACTTTTTAAAAAATTTTTTTTATTTATTTTTGTATGTGTATGAATGTTACTGTCTGCATGTAAGTGTTTGCACTGTGTCTGCAATGCCGTGAGGTCAGAGAAGAGGTCTCAGATTCCCCTAGAATGGAGGTTCTCCTGGAATTGGAGTTACAGGACGGTTTCTCAGCCGCCATGTGGGTGCTGGGGACCGAACCCGGGTCCTCTGCATAGAGCAGTCGGTGCTCTTAACTGCTAGGCTATCTCTCCAGCCCCCAGTTAAGAGACTTTTAACAGACTGTGAACTTTAAGTGTTTGGACATTTTAAGGACGTGGGGCTTTTAGGTTGTACTGTTTAGGTTGTGATTAATGTTAACATCATACATTTGGGATAAGAACTGGAAAGGTGGCTGTTTAATAGTGATGTGTTTTGTGTGTCAAGTTGACAAGGGGTCAATTGTGCTGGATAGCTTTAGTGTCAAACTTAGACACACTGGGTTGAGAAGCCTCAATTGGGGAATTGGCTCCATTGGATTGGCTGTGGCACATCTGTGGGAGTATTGTCTTGATTGTGAGCAGTGTGTGGAGGGCAGGTTTGCTGTGTACCTTATAAGAAGGCAGGCTGGGATCAGCCTGGGGCAAGCCAGTGAACAGCATTCCTCCATGGCCTGTGCTTCAGCTTCCTCCTCCAGGTTCCTGCCCTCAGTTCCTGCCTTGTGCTCCCTAATGATGAACTGTGACCCAGGAGATGTTAAGCTGAATAAACCCTTTCTCCCAAGTTTGGTGTTTGATCAGAGTGTTTTTTTTTTTTTTTTGGTCTTTTTGAGACAGGGTCTCCCTGTAGCTCCAGCTGTCCTGGAACTCACTCTGTAGACTCGGCTGGCCTTGAACTCCTAAAGATCCTCCTGCCTCTGCCTCCCAAGTGCTAGGATTAAATGCGTGCGCCACCATGCCCACTGGTCAGAGTGTTTTGTCACAGCAATGGAAGACAAACTAGAACACTTATAATCCCAGTACTCAAGAGGGTGAGGCAGGAAGAACAGGAATTTGATGCCAGCCTGCCTCAAAAGGGAAAGAGAGTACAAAGTAACAGCCTGCCTCAAAAAGGGAAAGGGAGGGGCTGGAGAGATGGCCTAGTGGTTAAGAGCTCCGACTGCTCTTTCAGAGGACCTGGGTTCCATCCCCAGCACCCACATGACGGCTGAGAACCGTCTCTAACTCCAGTTCCAGGGGAGTTTGAAGCCCTCTTCTGACCTCTGCGGCAATGCATGACACGGGTGCACAAACCTACATGCAGACAGTACATTCATACACATAAAAAATAAAAATTTTAAAAAATACAATGTAAAGTTGTTTAAGGGAAAGGGAAAGGGGGAGGGCTGGGAAGATGACTCAGAGGGTAAAGATGACTTACTACGCAAACATTGGGACCTCAGTTTGAATCCCCACACTGACCTAAAAGCCAAGCATGGCTTCTCATGCCTGTACCTCAGCATCGGGGGTGTAGACAGGAGGATCCAAGGAGCTTGATGGCCATCCAGCCTACTCCAAAGAGCGAGCTTCAGGATCAGCGAGAGACCTCATCTCAAAGGAATAAGGCAGAGAGCATGCAGTGCTTTCACAGTGTGTGTGTGCTGTTGTGTATACTCCACCCTTGTCAGTGTACACACACTCATATACCACACACAAAGGGGTGTATGTAAATGAATATACTGAGGCTCGCAAACTAGTCTTGATTCAGGTTTTTTAATATGAAAATGTTGAGAAAATTAAATAATTCCACAAAAAAGTTTATTTGAGAAAAATGTCAAGAAGAACGCACAGCTGAAATTCAAAATGTCTTCATCAGTCTTCACTGACTTAAAAAAAAAAGAATGATTTCAAATCAATTCAGAAATAGGACTTTAACCAATCCTTTAACAATTAGGAAGCACCTCTAAGCATCCTACAAGGGCTTCAGAAGTTCCCTGCATGCTCCCATCTCTGCCAAGGAAGACAAACACGGTGTGTGTGTGTGTGTGTGTGTGTGTGTGTGTGTGTGTGTGAAATGGAACTCCGGATTCTTTAGTGGCTTCCTACGCTCATTTCACTCATTCCTGCCATTGAACCTCTGGGGCTACTTCAGTAATAAAAGCCTCTTAACAGGGAAATGGAATAGTTGCTTCAAAGTGGTGAAACTGACAAGGAGAGGATTCATGCAAATTGCACTTGCCTAGGGAGGGATAGACCCCACCCCCTATGGTACTCCTTTGCTCTGAATCTGCAGCTAGGTGCTCAGGACAGCTCCCAGACCCAGCTCCCCATCTCTCCCTCGTTGGCAGGAAGGGCATCTCTGCTAGTCTGAGCCCTGCCATTCCTGAGTTGCCTTGGAGCTATAGGAAAACATCATTAACTCAATCTGTGTTACCCTGAA
Source organism: Rhizomys pruinosus (assembly GCA_009823505.1). Lineage (NCBI taxonomy): Eukaryota > Metazoa > Chordata > Mammalia > Rodentia > Spalacidae > Rhizomys > Rhizomys pruinosus. The sequence goes on from VZQC01003052.1 coordinate 2,793,843, forward strand.
ATGCTCAAAATAAAAATAGCATCTGGGAGGTCTCTTCCTTAGATTCCTGTTATTTCATATACAATTTTTATTTTTCCTTGAGCTGCTATTGCTTTCCAACCATCTTCCTCATTACTGCTACTCTTTTTGAAATTTCATTTTGCAGCCAGTTTTGTCTCCAAGCTTATTGGGGAAAAGGGGAAATGTCCTCTTCTTCTCCATGTAGAGGCAGGAGAGGAGGACAAGCAAGCCTGTCACACAGTGGGATTCCCTTCTCTGATCCACATATATTTATGTGTGTGATACAAAGTAAAAGTGAATCCCAACACTCAGGAGGCAGAGGCAGGCTGACCTCTGGGGGCCAACCTAGTCTGAATAGTGAATTCTAGGCTAGCCAGAGCTACATAGGGACCCTGTCTCTGAGCACAAATGAACAAAAACATGAATTCTCTGAAAAATCAATGTCAGTGAATGGGAGATATTGCAATTACTCAACTTTGAAATCCCTTTGGGAGAATCTGGAGGAAGAGACCTGGACTAGAAGAGATCTTATACCTGGTAAAGATGGAGGTTTCTAGGTTGTTTCCATGTGGAATGAATGTCCATACTAATCTTGTCAATCTTGCTTTTAGAATGCACTTGCTATGGAGCTACTGACATGTCTCCTTTTCTCCTTCAAGTATTAAGTATCTGGCGAAACTGGTTTTATTGTCTGTTTCCAGAAGAAAGAACTTTCTTGTAGATAAACACATCCCAACTCATCCAGTGAAAATGACCACACTATCATATATATATATGTATATTTAGTATTTAATATATAAACTAAATATATATATATATATATACACTAGAGCTTCATTGAGCTGTATAGAGGCTAAAAACAAAGACATTATATGATATAGCAGGTAAAAACAAAGACATTGTATGAATTACTTTTCTCATTGCTGTGACGGAACATCTTGACAGAAACAACTTAAGGGAGAAAAAATTTACTTTGGCTTATAGTGTCAGATTATCAGTCTCTCATGATGGAGAAGGCATGGTAGATGGGGAGGTTCTGTTACTGTAGTGGGAGCTTCTAAGTAAACACAGCTTATTCATATTTTAGTGGATCAGGAAGCAGAGACAGGACCAGAATCAGGTCTACGTCCACCAGGTAAGCCTCACAGCCCAAAGATTCTATAACCTCCCTGATTAGAGCTGCATGTCCAGCACAACCTGTGGGAAATATTCCTTCTCAACTCATGACATCCCACCCATGTCTCTTATAGGCTCATGGCCATCTTACACAAAATACATTCAGAGCAGCGTGTGGTGGTATGTGCCTTTAATCCTAGCACTTGGGAGGCAGAGGCAGGTAGATCTTTGTGAGTTCAAGACAAGCCTGGTCTACATAGAGTTCTAGGACAGCTGGAGCTACAGAGAGACCCTGTCTCAAAAAGACCAAAAACAAAACAACAAAAAAACCAAAAAAACAAAATACATTCAATCCAACTTCAAGAGTCCTCATGAACCTTGAATTAGTCACTTTTCTGTTGCTGTGATAAAGCACCATGACCAAGGAACTTATAAAAGGAATAGTTTATTTGAGCTTACGATTGGCGGTTCCAGGGAATTAGAGTCCATTGTGGCAGGAGGCGTGGCGGCTGGATCTGGAGCAGCAAACCAAGGGTCACATCTCGTAAAGAACACAGAGAGATGGCCTAGCGGTTGAGAGCACTGACTGCTCTTGCAGAGGACCCGGGTTCGATCCCCAGCACCCACATGGCGGCTGAGAACCGTCTGTAACTCCAATTCCAGGAGAACTCCAGTTCCAGGGGAATCCGAGACCCTCTTCTGACCTCTGTGGCATTGCACGACACGGGTGCGCAAACCTACATGCAGACAGTACATTCATACACATAAAAAATAAATAAGATTTAAAAAAATAGTGACTAGCAAAGGCTAGGAAGCACCAACGGAGCAGGTAGAGAGACTTGTACAGTCGGTACAAAATACAATTGGGCACCACAAATAGGTCCTAGTGTTCTATAGCATAATAGGATGACTATATAAGTAAACACATACACACACACATATATATATTTAAAATATAACATATTTTAAAAGATCTAAAAGGGTTTGAAGTTCCAAACCTGATAACTGATAAAAAAAATAGAAGAGACTGGATGTGGTGGTGCACACCTTAAATCCCAGCACTCAAGAGGCAGGATTTTCAGATCTCTGTGAGATTGAGGCCAGCCTGGTCTACATAGCAAGTTTCAGGACAGCTGGGGCTACAAAGAAACTCTGTCTCAAAAAATAAAAAAAGGTAGAAAAGCTAATTACTATGATCTGATCACTACATATTGCCTACATGTATAAAATGTCCATACTTCACACAATAAGCATATTATTCTGTGTTCACTGGAAAAGCAAAAGCACTGGATGAGGAAGTAGTCCAGCCTCAGCTGTATGTGACCGGAACTGAAAGAGGAAAGGACACTTGGACTTCTGCCCATCACAGGGGGAAGGGGGCTGTGTTTAGTCTTTTTCCCTTCTCTGGGAGAGAAGTGAATAGAGACTGTCAGAACCTGTAGAAGGCCAGCAACGAGGGAATTCCCACTCCTCAGTGAGAGCCCCTACCTTACAGGCAAACCATGTCCATGTCTTCTAGAGAGGGCAGCCAGAGCAGAAAGGGACCGTGCCCTTATTGTAATGAGTATGGGATTGGAAGCAGAAAAGAAATAAACCCTGGGTCCTAGGCCATTGTGTAAGAGAGCCAGACATGCAGCCAGTTCCTGACGGATTCCTGGACCAGTCCATATCCTAGCTTCTGCAACTCTGGGAAGGCTGTTTACAACAACAGATGCTTCTTCCACGTTTGGCCAAATAGCAAAGCCCATTACCCTGGGATTGCTGCCCCAGCCTCAAGTACAGGAGAGGTGCCTGACAATCAAGCCTTTTATTTTACCCTGTCTTGTTCCTGGGAAGAAAAATTAAGATTCAGAAAGGGACAAAGCTTTCATTTATACTGGCCAGTTAATGAGAAATTGCTCTGACTAGATGTTGAGAATTCGGACTGCATAAGCAAACTGCTGAGTCCCCAGAATCTTCTCTAAAATGTCAGGGAGAATGTGTTCAGGCAGCCTTGCTTGTTTGTTTTAATAAACTTCATCAGACACAAGCTCCATCCCTCCCACTCAACAGCTCATCAATAATGTGTTCTATGCACTAGTTTTGTCTTGTTCTTGAAGTAGGAATGCCAATGCCTGGGCTTGACATGTTTTATTTACTGGATTAGCTCTTCTGTAGCTCCTGGGAATTCGAGGTTCTATCCCAGAGAAGCTCCTGGTAGGCTAAAGATCTCACAAACAATCTTGGGAATGCCTGGCTGCTTACCAGCAATGATAAGCTGGATTGTTTTTGTGATACCTCTCTGCCTCATGGTTGACAGAGCAAACACTAGGCTCTAACCTCATCTCTGACCCAGAATGCCTGAGGGTCCTGGTATCACACTAGCGCACCCTCTTCTGGGTTCCCTACAAAAGCCCTTAGCCCTCCAGAAGCTGTTGTTTCTAAACCTAACTCACTTCTCCATTCCACAGAAAACAAACAGAGTTGGTTCCCTTCCCTTTTCTGTCTGAATGTGTGAGGGATGTGTTAGTGTTCCCCTGCCTTGTGTTTCAGTATCTATAAAGTGAGGTCATTTCTTCTCAGGGCTACTGTTTAAAGATAGAAGGGGAAATACACATAACAGGGCCTGGTACCCTACTTGAGAAATAGTAGGTAACAGCAAAAGTGTACATTCCCTCACCTCATCCTCTGCCCTCTCTCTTCCTTCCATTCCCTGCCTTTCCTTCTCTGGCCTGCATCATTACCTCAGTGGTTCTCACAGCCACAAGGTAACAGACAATTGAATTTCCTCAGCACCTTTGTACTGATTTTAGAGAAAGATCTGCACATGCATGAGATGATTCCTCCTGCCAAAGATCCCTTGGCCTCATACCCATAGGCCCTTGGACCACGCCAAGGGAGCATGAGTCACTGCAATCAGGGAATAGGAACAAAGACTTCTGCCTCAAAAATCACAAGTAAAGTTTACTGGCTGTTCGTTCAGCTTCTCAACAGAGACAAGTAACCTTTTTTTGTTGTTGTTTGTTTATTTTTATGTGTATGAATGTACTGTCTGCATGTAGGTTGGTGCACCCGTGTCGTGCAATGCCGCGGAGGTCAGAAGAGGGTGTCAGACGCCCCTGGAACTGGAGTCAAAGACAGTTCTTANGCGGTTCTTCACAGCAACAGCCCACTCTCTGGTACCATAACTGTATTAGGTCACGTTTTCGTGTTGCTGTGAGAAAACACCAGACCAGGAACTTATAAAGGGGAAAGAGTTTATTGAGCTTACAGTGGCGGTTCCAGGGAATTAGTCCATTGTGGCGGGAGTGTGGTGGCCGGATCCAGAGCAGCAAACAGAGGGTCACATATCGCAAAGAGCACAGGAAGCAGAGAGGAGCAACTGTAGAGCACGAGGCTTGTTAAGCTCACTAAGCCCGCCCCCAGTGACACACTTCCCCCAGCATGGCCACACCTTCTAAGACCTCCAGAAACAGCACCACAAACTGGAGACAAATGTCTGAATACCTAGAGCCTATGGGGGACACTCATTCAAACCACCACAATGCTTTTAATACATGATTGTATAGAGAAAATATTTCCACTCCAAAATGGAGGAATGGGGGCATATGTGGATTAGAACAAAGCAAGACTGAAAGGTAGCAGGGCAAACATGAAACTCTGTACTTCCAATGTCCAGTATTGGGAGCCCATAGTGGGCATCTAAGCTTCAAAAGGCTTGGGAGACTCTACTTCTAGGACTTTGTTTCCTGCAGCACACAGCGTGGTCCACTCATTGCAGCTTTTCTTAGCAGGAACAGTGCATTTCTGCAATCTCCATTGTCCTGCAATTCCTTCTCTAATTAGCCATGATCTTCATGGCTTCATTCTTGGCTCACTGAGGAGTACCACATAGGGAATCCCGCCCAGGACTCATTGCTGGCCTTCCTAGCTTTCCTCAGCAACCTTGCTGCAAGCTTTGATGATCCCATAACTCTTGCATTCTGCATGCCCACAAAATCAGCCCCAGGTAGATGATGCCAAGTTCTCTGTCAGCTCCAGAAGGAGCCTGGTCCCCATTGACCACTGTCGCCATGGCCTCTGAGTGCCTGCACAGAAAGAATACTTCCTGAGTCTTCCTGCTCAAGTAAGGCTCCCTGAAGGCTCTATCTTTTCATACATGAAAACCTGTCTAATATATTGGCATTTTAGGACCTAGAGGGTTTGATTAAGTAGCATCCTGCCCTCAGAGTGTCTTCCTCATTGTCCCAGAGCAAAAGACATAGTTTCTCTCTAATGGCACTAATCTCTTTAACTGTTATTACCACTTTGTCCATGCAGCTGTACACACTCTCAGGTACTTCCTAGCTGCACCTGCTCTGCATCTTCCTGCTCCGTTTTCTTCCCGTTCTCACCAAAAGACTGGATAAAGGCAACCAGTAACAAACACGACTAGCCTGCTCTCTTGGGAAATTTCTTCCTCTAAACTGATGAGTCCGTTACTCTCAGATTTTTTTTTCCTTTTTGTTTTTTGGAGACAGGTCTCCCTGTACCCCGAGATGGCCTGGAATTCATCATGCACACCAGACTGGCCTTGATCTCATAGAGATCCACCTGCCTCTTCCTCCCAAGTGCAACCAACACTCCTGATGGAGTCCATTACTCTTGAGTTCATGCTAACTAACATTTGCAGGACATGAGCTAGATCCTTTGTCAGCATGTAGCACAAAGGGCCCCTAGCCCAGTTCTCAATTGAGTTGTTTCCCTCTGAATTCAATGTCTACATTTTTTTTCTTTTCAAGACAGGGTCTCCCTGTAGCCCCAGCTGGTCTAGAACTCACTCTGTAGAACAGGCTAGCCTTGAACTCGCAAAGATCTGACTGCCTCTACCTCCCGAGTGCTAGGATTAAAGGCGTGTGCCACCACACCCAGCTGTCTACATTTCTATCAGTATTCTAGACTTCAAACTCCTACCAAAATGGCCTGTTAAACTGATTATTCTACTCCATTACTTCCATAGCCCACAGCTTCAAACTTTTTTATATTCTTCTTACAAACCAGTTCCAAAGGCCTACAGATCAGATGGTCAGGTTTATCACAACGACTCCACTTCTTAGTACTCAAATCTTCATTAGACAGTTGTAGGAAGATCCAGTTTGAATTGGGGGCTAGTTCTCAGCTAGCACCCCTCAGGGCACCATGTGGATGGGAGTCAGGGGATTTCTCTGACCCCACCCCAAGAAGGAGCAGACAATGTGGTCCAGGTACAGGATGCTAGGTGGGGCAGCAGTGTGCGATGGCGCCGAATTGGGGCATTTGTGATTGGCTCTGGGAACTGATGTCATTTTGCTTATAAAGGTAAGCTGTAGCAGGCAATAAACCAAATTCTCCATTACCATCATTACAGAATTCCCGGCCGACATTATTTTTTGCGTGCATACAGGCCAAAGCAAGCCTACATTTTGTTCGGGTTGCCAGTGGGTTGGAAAGGGGTTCTTGGACCACCAACCTGGATAGCTGGTGTGGTGAAGTGAGTTGTGAATGGACATGGGCTGAAGATAGGCCATCAGCCATCAGCCTGAAATCCTGTCCAGGGGCCAGCAGTCTCTGGCAGGTGGAAAATCATGGCCAAGAGTGGGAAACGTTCTGTTGTCCCAGGCTGAGGGCCTGAGGTGGAAATACCTCTCAGGTAGGGTTACAGAAGTAACTGACTGGTCTCTGTGTAGAGATGCCAGTTCCCTACAGTGGCCGCTGGAGAGTACTGTGTTCCCCTTCCCTTAGCAGGTCCCCGTTGTACCTGCTCATTACAAAGGAAGCTTCCTACTGACAGTGATTTCTAGAAGAACATAATCATGTATGTATGTATTTATTATAAAAGGGGATTTATTGGATTGGCTTACACGACACAGGCAGGTTAATCCAACAATGTCTGTCTGCGCCCTAGAGAGGCAGAGGATTGGGGACCTGATCAGTCAAGGAATTTGGATGTCTCAGTAGTCCCCTTCACTGAAGGTCTAAAGCTCCCTGGAGAATTGTTGGTATCTGGTCCACATTGAGAGACTGAAGAAGCTGTGTAGGCCTGATGTTGGCAGGTCACGCCAGCACTGATGGACATAGAAAGACAGGGGCCTATGGCATGAGTGAGCTGCCTTCCTCTGCCCTCTTCAGTCTGTAGAGCCTATTGGAAAGTTGATTCCTCCATCACTATTTGTTCTAATTTCCTTTCTGTTGCTATGCTAAAATATTCCAGCTAAAATCAACTTAGAGAAAGAAAGGATTTATGTGTTTCACACTTCCAAGTCACAGTCCATCGTTAAGGGAAGTCAGAGCAGGAACTCAAGCTGGGCAGGAACTTAAAGACAGAGACCATGGTGACTCACTGTCAAGCTCATGCTTAGCTAGCATTTGTAGACAGCTCAAGTCTATCTGCTCAAGAAGTGATGCCGTCCACCTTTGTCTGGGTCCTTGTGTTCGATAGCTTCCGTTGTCAACTTGACACCCCCTAGCGGAGGGAACCTCAACTGAGAAATTTCCTTCATTGGTCTGGCCTGTGGTCACGTCTGTAGGGGCATTTTTTTGTTGTGAGATGTGGGAGGGCCCAGCCTATTGTGGGCAATGGCATCCCTTGGCAGGTGGTCCTGCATTGTATAAGAAAGTAGGCTGGGGCTGGAGAGATGGCCTAGTGGTTAAGAGCGCCGATTGCTCTTGCAGAGGACCCGGGTTCGATCCCCAGCACCCACATGGTGGCTGAGAACCGTCTGTAACTCCAATTCCAGGAGAACTCCAGTTCCAGGGGAATCCGACGCCCTCTTCTGACCTCCACGGCATTGCACAACACGGGTGCACAAACCTACATGCAGACAGTACATTCATACACATAAAGAAATTAAAAAAAAAAAAGAAAGGCTGAGCACAGGCCAGGAGAGCAAACCAGTAGCCAATAAGCAGTGTTCCTCCATGGTCTGTGCTTCAGCTCCTACCCTGAGTTCCTGCCTTGGTTTCATCTGATGATGGACTCTGAGATATAAGCCAAGTAAACAATCTTTTTTATTTATTTATTTATTTATTTTTTAATCACAGCAATAGAAATCTAACTAGAACAGAAATTGGTACCATGGGTGTGGGGTATTACTGCGTTAGATCTGATCTTTTTGTTGTTGTTGTTGTTGTTGTTTGTTTGTTTGTTTTTGGAGGATTGTGGAAGCATTTGAAACTCTGGGTTACAAAAACAATTGAAGCCCTTGAGGGCTTAGAGCTCAGTGAGCTGTTGCTGTGGAACGTGGAAAAGTTATGCTGAAGAGAAATCCTCTCTGGAAATCCCCCCCTCCAAACATATAAGTACATTTTACCAATCTTAGACATCCTAATTCAGTTGACAACCACTGTCAGTCATCATAAATACAATATGGCGAACAGGATCCAGAAGACTCGTGGCAGAAACTTTAAAAATCCTGGAAATGAAAAAAAAATTCTGGAAATGAGCACACAAGCATAAGATCATCAAGGTATTATATTTATGCTTCACAGGACAGCCTTAAGAAGGAAACCTCACCGGGCGTGGTGGTGCATGCCTTTAATCCCAGCACTCAGAGGCAGAGGCAGGCTGATCTCTGTGAGTTCAAGGCCAGCCTGGTCTACACAGTGAGCTCCAGGCCAGCTGGGACTAAAGGGGGACCCTGCCTCGAAAAGACCAAAAAAAGAAGGAAGGAAACCTCTTGTTTTATTCATCCAAATACCTGCTTTATTAACAGTCTCCTCTCATTGTAACCTCTATTTAAGCACTCGCATCTTTACTATTGCCTATGTCAGAGAACACCTTCCTGTGGCCTGTCAGAGTCCCTTCTAGGATTCTAAACTCTCAGTGCCTTCTCTGAGAATTGTGATGATGCAGTGAACTAAGGTTACAAGCCTAAAACACTATACTTTGTTGGTGGGAAGATCAATGTAGGACTCGTGCAAGAATTAGAGGACACTGAACTCTTGTTGTAGATTATGGTATCAGATATGAGAAACATGAGACTAGTTTAGACAAGATTAGTCAAGGATGTTCCATGGAAAGAATGACACATGGTGGGATTTAAAAGAAGATGAAAAAAAAAAAAAAAAAAAAAAGATGAAAGAGCGTCTCCTGGGTCTGGAAAGATGGTAAGCAAATGAAGCAGAAGGAGGAGTAAGAATATCTATCTACAGGAGAAACAGTGAGCAACCTTCTACGAGGAAACATGGTATCAAAAGAGAAGAATGATTGGAGGAGTAGGGTGAGGTCAGACTATGGACAGTCTTGAATGAGAAATGTGACTTTGAAAAGACTGACAGGCACAGTGGTGCACACCTTTAATCCCAGCACTGGGGAGGCAGAGGCAGGCGGATCTCTGAGAGTTCAAGGCCTGGTCTACATGGTGAGTTTAGACCAGCTGGAGCTACAGGGAAACCCTATCTTAAAAAGACCAACCCCAGCCCCCACCCCCCCCCAAAAAGAGAGACTTGTCATAGGTAGGCAGCCACTATCAGTCTATGAGCAGGAATGTTACCAGGTAATCTGGTGTTGTGGAAAGGAAAATGTAGCCTAGCTGTGGTGACAATCAGCAGCAGAGGAGAATCTAGCTGTGATGAGAGCAGCAGTTTAGTGTTGTTTTAATTGCCTCCCTATATGTTCATCCATTTAAATCCAATGCCACTTTCTGATACGTTCCTTAAAATATCTCATTACAGGTGCAGTCACTTATCTTGTCCTTATTCATCACATGTTTCCCCAGAAAGAACATATTGTTTTACTGCAGCACTTACATCACTCTTACCAACCTCCCCCCCCCGACCCCAGGATCCTAAATATTTCATGAGCTGTCTAGCTTTTTCTCTTGAGTGGGGAATTTGGAAGCACCTGTATATTTCTTCAATTTTTCTTCATTCTTCTCACAGTTTTTGCAGATGTCTTCATACTACATAAACTATCTCTGCTTTATGAATTTAAAGAGAAAAAAACCAACTGGTTATGTTTACTAAACAAGAATCTAGTAGGAAATGTGTTTTGTGCTAGAGTCTTACTGAAGTCGTGAAAGGCGCAGGGTTAGAAAGGCAATGTGGGAGAGGCTTCACCTTGCCAGTCTCGGCATAACTGAAGAATACTGAGAGAACCGTAGGTGGAGAATGTGAACACAGTGGGCATTTCATCATGTACAACATGCTGCAGGTGTTCAGTCGCAGTTCCAGCTGGCTGTGTGACACTGGCATTTTCACTTAACCTCTCTGAATACCAACTCCATCATCAGTCAAATGGAGGTTTGAAACTGATGGCATTCAAATATTTTTCCTAGTTTTTTTCTTTAAAAAACAGTGTTTCTTTTATTTGTGCTACTGACTTTTTATTTTTTTAATTTTATTTATTTTCATACGTGTATGACTGTACTATCTGTATGTAGGTCTGTGCACCTGTGTCGTGCAATGCCGTGGAAGTCAGAAGAGGGCATCGGATTCCCCTGGAACTGGAGTTAAAGATGGTTTTCAGCCACCATGCCACCATGTGGGTGCTGGGGATTGAACCCGGGTCCTCTGCAAGAGCAGTTGGTGCTCTTAACCACTAGGCCATCTCTCTAGCCCTATTTTACCTAGTTTTAAATTATTTTGGGCCAGCAAAATGTGGTTCAGTGGGCGAAGGCACTTGCTGCCAAGCCCCATGACCCCCATTCAATCCCAGGGACCCACATGGTAGAACTGATTCCTGACCTCCCTACATGTGTCATAGCATCTGTACACACACACACCCACTCACCCCCCCACACACACATACACACACACCTATACATACACACAAATATGGCAGAGATACTACAATGCAGCAATGTTTCTTGGAGTCATTTAAAACCATGAGTGAGGGGCTGGAGAGATGACCTAGCGGTTAAGAGTGCTGACCGCTCTTACAGAGGACCTGGGTTCGATCCCCAGCACCCACATGGCGGCCGAGAACCGTCTGAAACTCCAATTCCAGGAGAACTCCAGTTCCAGGGGAATTCGACACCCTCTTCTGACCTCCGCGGCATTGCACGACACGGGTGCACACACTTGCATGCAGACAGTACATTCATACACATACAGAAATAAAATAAAAATTAACAACAAAAAAAAAAAACCCACGAGTGAGCCGGATCTGCTACCCGACCATGTTCCTTCTGAGTTCTTTTGGAACTATTCTTCCAACCAAAGGGGGTACTCTCTTTACTAAAGCAGTACACCCAGCCTGGCATGGGAAAGAAGGGAGGTAACTTGTCTATTTTGAAAATATTTTATTTATTTTTATTTTATGTGTATGAATGTATTGCCTGCATGTATGTAAGTGCACCCATGTCATGCAATGTCTGTGGAGTCAGAAGAAGGCATCAGATTCCCATGGAACTGGAGTTACAGATGGCTGTTAGCCACCATGTAGGTGCTGGGAATTGAACCCGGGTCCTCTCCAAGAGCAGATGGTGCTCTTAAGGGTAACTTGTCTTATCAGAGAAGGATTTTCTCCTTCTGATCCCTGTTGACACAGAACAGCATACACAGTCACAAACAGATATTACCAATCTAATTGCACCTCTTGTTTGCTATACAAACTGAGGATAATTTATTGCTTTCTGGGGCAAGGAAGGGCCAGGAGAGATTACAGCTACATCTTTATGTTACAACGTATAGCTAGGTTAGTTAGATTGTTTACATTGTAAACAGTTGTAAACAAGCTGAGAGAATGTTAAATGATCTTTGGTTACTAGGCTAGGTAAGATTTACTTTTTCTTTTTTCTTTTTTTGTCTTTTTGACAAAAAGCCCTAGCTTGCCTAGAACTCATGATACAGACCGGGCTGGCCTTGAACTCACAGAGAGCCATCTGCCTCTCTGTGAGTCTTGCCTCAGCAAGATTCCCATTTGTAAGAGAAGGCATTCCCAGAAAAATCATTCCTGTCCCCCACATAAATAAATATAATAAAAATTCTTTATTTCATGGGGCTAGAGAGATGGCTCTTGCAGAGGACCCGGGTTCGATTCCCAGCACCCACATGGCAGCTAAGGGTCAATACTCTGATGAGATAAGGGTCCAGTTCCAGGGGAACCGACATCCTCTTCTGACATCCGCAGCACTGCATGACATGGGTGCACCAACCTACATGCAGACAGTACACTCATACACATAAAAATAATTTTAAAAATTTTAAAAAATCTTTATTTCATAATTTTTTTCAGTCTTGTTGAGACGGGGTCTCCCTGTAACCCCAGCTGTCCTAGAACTCACTCTGTAGACCAGGCTGGCCATGAATTCACAGAGATTCACTTGGCCCTGCCTCTCCAGTGCTGGGATTAAAGGCATGAGCCACCACGCCCAGCTTTATTTCATAATTTTAAGAAATACCCAATATCAAAGATGTCTTTCAAAGTGATTCTTTAGCAGGGTGAAGTGGCATTTGTGTGGAGGATCCCTGGAGTCCAGGGGTTGAGAACCAGTGACATCTGTGTCTTTTAAAATATCTAAACAAATAAAAAGTACATAAAGAAGCCATAGACCAAATTCAGAGCACTCAGGACCTGGGGACCCTATGGACAGTCTATCACACTGACTGGGTGGAAGATGACTGTGTAAGGCACTAGAGCTAAGATGGAATGACTGACATGGGCCCACAGAGACTATGTTTAGAGGGAAAAATGCAGACCGTGATGGCAGTTGGTAGTTCTACCATCTGAGACAGAGGGGACTGGCTAGGGAGATCTCCCCCGGAAAGCAGGTCTGAGAGTCTGAGCTTGCACCGCAGGTAGCACATTTCTAGGTTCCCACATCCCAGGGAAGACCTTGGAGTTTTGTTGTGTTTGTTGCCCCCATATTTGAGTCATCTTGAGTATGTACCACAGCTGGGACATTTGCCATATACCAGAGCCTTCAGACTAAGTACGCAGTGTTGTCACTTGCTGGTTACTACCCATGTAACAATGAAACCCTAGATGAGAGTGCTTGTTGCTGCCTAGACATTCGTAATATGGACATGCTCTGGGCAATGATATTTAGCTAATATTGTAATTTAAATGTTAATTTTTGTTTTGAGATCGTTTAACAGTATCTCAGCTTTGTTATAATGTAAAACAAGCTTATTAGGCTTTGAGTTTCTCTTGAATCCTAAATCCCTCATGACCCTTCCTTGCCCTTGACCCAGAATAGTGTGTGTGTTTGTGTGTTGTGTTGTGTTGTGTGTGGTGTGTGTTGTGAATATCAAAAGTGCTGTGAGCAATGGATATTTGTTGAAAGCAACAGAATTATCCCATTTGTGTTCTGAACAATAGATGATAACCTCTGTTTGTAGCTGTGATTGCCATTCTAGGTGAGTAGGGGACAGAAAGGGAGAATCTGATGAGATAAGGGTCCATTTTTTTCTTCTCCATTTCATACTGGATATACTGTTTGAAAAAAAAAGAGCAAGGCCTTTGTTCAAGAACACAGTTTCCAGAGAAATTTGAAGGAACATGTTCTCAGCATTTTGGGTCTCACTCTTGGTTGAAATGGATGTGATTATTCAAGCATCTCTGAAATGTGGCATTGCATACCATCTCAATAAGATGTAGATTTTAGCCGGGCGTGGTGGCTCACGTCTTTAATCCTAGCACTTGGGAGGCAGAGGCAGGCGGATCTTTGTGAGTTCAAGGCTAGCCTGGTCTACAGAGTGAGTTCCAGGACAGCTGGGGCTACAGGGAGAACCTGTCTCGAAAAAGACCAAAAAAAAGGCAAAACAAAACAAAAACTAAAATACCTCAAACAAAACACCACCATAATAGAAGCAACAAACAGGTCAAGCATCCTACTCTGGAAATCAGAAATCTGAAATGATCCAAAATTAGATATTCCTCAGAAATTGGAAGCTAACATGATACTATATGTAGAGAAGTCCATGCCTGTTAGTGAGTTAAAGTACATAAAATTACTCCAGCATGTGCATATAAGGTATATTAAACACTTGTGAATTTTTTAAAAATTGATTTATTATTTCTTATGTGTATGAATGTACTGTGTGCATGTAGCCTGGTGCACCCATGTTGTGCAATGCTGCGGAGGTCAGAAGAGGGTGTTGTATTCCCCTGGAACTGGAGTTAACGATGGTTCTTAGCCACCATGTGGGTGGTGGGAATCGAACTTGGGTCCTCTGCAAGAGCAGTTGGAGCTCTTAACTGCTGAGCCATCTCTCAAGCCCTAAACACTTGTGAATTTTATGATCATATCTGGGTCACATATCCAAGATTGCTTACGGATATGCAAATATTCTAAAATCAGAAGAAGGAAAAACACCTATCCCCCCNTCATGCCCCACCCCATCATCATCTTATCATCTACCAGTACGCCCTACTTCCCAACATTGTTGCATTGTAAGTTAAATTTTCAACATATGAGCTTTTTTTTTTTTTTTTGCCTTTTTGAGACAGGGTCTCCCTTTAGGCCCAGCTGTCCTGGAACTCACTCTGTAGTCCAGATGGGCCTTGAACTCACAGAGATCCACCTGCCTCTGCCTCCCAAGTGCTAGGATTAAAGGTGTGCGCCACCACTCCCGACTCAACATATGAACTTTGAGGGACGCATTGAAATCTCGGTAGATAGTCACATATCATTTCTCATCTTGTTAGTTTTTCCTTTCCTTTCCTTTCCTTTCCTTTCCTTTCCTTTCCTTTCCTTTCCTTTCCTTTCCTTTCCTTTCCTTTCCTTTCCTTTCCTTTCCTTTCCTTTCTTTTTCTTTTTCTTTTTGGTATTTTTTTGATGCAAATGGAGCTCGCTCTGTAGACCAGGCTGGTCTTGAACTCACAGAGATCCACATGCCCCTGCCTCCCGAGTGCTGGGATCAAAGGCGTGTGCCACCACGCCCAGCACTAAAGACGTTCTTAGCTGCCATGTGTGCTGAGAATCGAACCCCGGGTCATCTGCAAGATCAGTCAGTGCTCTTAACCACTGAGCCATCTCTCCAGCCCTGTTAGTTTTCTTTGCTTGGTGATATCAGGGATCAATGCCAGGGCTTTATATGTGGTAAGATATATCTCTAGCCCCCATGTAACTTCATTGAGTGTGGTATTACCACTCTTCTCATGGAGAGTTGGACTTTCCATCTCCATACATCTGGGATGATCTTATGATTTGCTTTCACCCATAAAGTACAGTGGAAGTGATGCAGTATGCATTCATAATTCAAAGAGGCATTGTATTTTCCATTTCTTCCTCATGAAGCTTAAAGAGGGGTATGCTAAAAAACCAAGTTGATATCCAGTACCAACCCAGTTCAGTGCTTCCCTGTGAGAGACACCAGGTAAGATCAGCAGAGGAGCCATCTCCTTGAACCCACCAACCCATGGAGCTATGAGAAATCCTTCTTTTGCTTTATGCTAAATTTGTGAGTGCTTGTCTCAGGAATTTATTGAGTGGCCTTCAGTCTAACCTTGCTTACTGCTGCTCCAGGTGGTTAATTATGAAGTCTCCTGTCCACATTATTTCTTGTAAACTGTTGCTTACAGGCTTAATCAGATTCAAGATTGTATTTTTGGCAATAACACTTCATAGGCAGTATTCTACCGGAAGGCACATAATATGGTCTTGCTTCTCTTTTTGTGATTATCAGACATTGGTTCTTTTTGTTCTAGTTCATTATGTCAGTGTCAGTAAGAATTTTGCAAAATAGAGGTATTCTAATATTAATTCTTTATAGATAGAACACTCGCATAAAGGGAGGCTTTCCCTCAGGTCATGAGGCAGAATAAAACATTAAATTCTTTGTTTTATCAGTTGCTTAAATAATTATTTCATTCCCCATCTTCTGCAAAGGTGGCTTAGTTCTATTTTTTCCTTATAGTGTTTGTGTTATGAATATCATTATGAACTCATGGATTTAGTGCATGTAATATATTTCATTCCATTGCTCTTCATCTTTTTGATGCACAAATTATCCAACTTTGACTAATGGGAGACTTCTGATTTCTTTAGGTACAGCTCAAATAGTTATCTTAGTCAGCTCAGGCTACTACAATAAATAGTCACATGCCATATGACAGCATTTTCCTCCATGACAGACATAAGATCTAATTGTGGTCCCATAAGGTTACAAGGGACCTGAAAAATTCCCATTGCCTGGCGATAGCATAGCCATCGAAACATCATTACTTGGCTAAATAAGGTGGGGCATTCCTGTAATATCAGCACTTAGGAAGCTCATATAGAAAGGTCAGGACTTTGAGGCTATACTGAAACCCTGCTTGAAAAAATGTCACATATTTGTGGTGATGCTGGTTTAAACAAACCTGTTAATCTGCCAATAGCATAAAAACATAGCACATATATTGTTGTACAGTGGCTACTAGTTGGTATAGTAGTGAAGGAATATGTTACTGATTTATGTATTTTATGACTGTTCTAATTAAATTTCTGTTGCTGTGATAAATACCCTGACAAAAAGCAACATGGGAGGAAAAGGTTGATTTGTCTCACAGTTCCAGATTGCATCCCTCATCTCAGAGAAGTCAAGCTAGGCACTCAAGCAGCTGGTCACATCACAGCCATAGTCAAGAGCACAGAGAATAAACACATCCTTGCTTGCTTGAGTGTGCTGAGATAGCTTTCTTCATCTGTATCACAGTTTAGGGTTCAGCCCATGAAATGGTGCCACACATGTTCAAGGTCAGCCTTCCTACCTCAATAGACAGTTAAAACAGATATGCCCATAGGCCAACCTGTCTAGATAACTCTTCAGTGGAGAGACCTTTCTCAGACGATCTAGGTTTTGGCAAGTTGACATTTCCAACCAACCATCACAATGGCTATTTCAGAGTATATTCCTTCCTACTTATGGGGGAAAAAAGTATTTCCTGAAAGCAGTGTGTCATGAGGCTCTAGCAGCAGCCTCGTCGTACACAGTGCTTGATCGTGTTATTTTCTTTTGCCCTCAATTTGATCTTATGCTTTTTGTTTTCTATGACTCTGAAGCATACAAAGCACACAGCTACTATTGCCAGTAACCAAACAGATAAAGAAACTGGCCTGGAAAGTGCATTAAGAGTAATTAAGGATTACAGTGGTAGAAGTCAGTGATCCTTTGCTCACTTGTTAGGCACGTGGTCCATCATAGCTATAATCTTGACGAGCAAAACTCCAGCAACTACTAAAGAAACTACTTAACTGAATTTGAGGTCCCTAACATAAACTCAAATCACATATGAATAAACTTCTAATGACCTGGATTGAAGACCATATCCTTTTCAGCTCCATGATAATCACAGCCAAAGCAAAAGTTTCTTTATAATGCTTAGAGAAAAGTCTGGATCTTTCATGTTACTTACTGCTAAATCTGTATGCTTTAAAAGATTGAAATAATTATTCATATTATATAGTGTATGCTGTGTCTACCAGTGCTGATATAAAGGTAGCTGAGAGATTTTAAGAACTTTACTTAAGTAGGTTGTCCTGAAAAATTACTTACAGAGCAAATCTTCACAGTCTGTAAAATCCCAATCTTTTGGAGATAATTATTTGAAAGGGCTCTTCTCCATAAGGTCAAGTCTACTTCATGTTGACTTTATTTCTTGAAGACTTTTAAGGACAAATAAGAATCTTGCTCAGGACAATACTGAACCCCTTTGTGATCTGGCATGGTGAGAAGAAGCTCAGGGCATTCATGCATCGTCACTATGCACACACAGCCAACACATCACAACTATAAAGTAGAAGTCATGTGTGACTCAACCTCTCTGCCATGCCCTTCTGTCCTAGAAAAATGGAGGCTATGCCATTTATATTTATGCTAGCATACTCCATGATGTTCCCACAATGAAGAAATCACCAAATAATGTGTTTCTCAGAATGTATCTCTGTCATTAAGTGACAAATAACTTTTCTATAGCCTGGGTGGCTTAAACTACAGAACATAGCTTATGATTCTGAGAATCCAAATCAATGTACTGGCTGACTCTTCCTGGAGGGAGCTTATTTTCTTTAAATTTTCCTTATTATTCTTATTTTATATGTACGAGTGTATTGCCTGTTGCATGAGTGCACCTGTGTTGTGCAATGCCTGCAGAGGTCAAAAGAGGGCATCAGATCCTCTGGAACTGGAGTTACAGATAGTTGTTAGCCACTATGTGGATGCTGGGATCTGAACACATGTCCTCTCCAAGAACAACCAGTGCTCTTAACTGCTGAGCCATCTCTCCAGCCCCTTTCTTGGCTTCTTAACATATTACAAGGAGAGATAAGTAGTTCTGGTCCCTGTCTTTCTTTGTAAGCATATGTGCTAGATAGCTTCAGTTGTCAACTTGACACAACTGGGAAGAGGGAACTTCAACTGGGGAATTTTCTCTATTATGTTGGCCTGTAGGCATGTCTGTTAGGCATTTTCTTGATAGTTGAGTGATGGCAGAAGGCCTATCCCACTGTGGGGATGTTACTCCTGGGCAGGTGGTCCTGGGTTGTATCAGAAAGCAGCCTGACAATAGGCCAAAGAAGCAAGTCAGGAAGCAGTGCTCCTCCATGATCTGCGCTACGGTTCCTGCCCTGAGTTTCTGCCCTGCCTTCCCTGGATGATGAACTATGATCAGGATATATAAGCCAGATAAGCACTTTCCTCTCAAATTGGTTTTAGTCAAGTGTCTTATCCAAACACTAGGAAGCAGCCTAATACAGGACATTAATCCCACTCATAAGGGACTCCCCTTCATGACCTAATTACTTCCCAAAGCCTTACCTGCAATTATCATCACACTGAGATTTGAGTTTACACCTATGAGTTTAGGGAGATGCAAATGTTCCTTCCAAAGAAACAGTGTTGCATTGCTTCTTTGCCTTCTGGTATGACAAAGTGTTCTAGTCTCCTATATGCCTGACTCTAGGTCTGGAATCATACATTTATCTAAAATGTATCATTTCCTGTTGTTGGGAAATAATACTTAGTAACTCATTAATTTCAGGGCTTTTCAGTAGACAGATGTTGGAAATATGTATAAAAATACAATGAAAGCCTGGTGTGGTGGTGCACGCCTTTAATCCTAGCACTTAGGAGGCAGAGGCAGGCAGATCTTTGTGAGTTCAAGGCCAGCCTGGTCTACAGAGTAAGTTCCAGGACAGCTGGTCTCTACAGGGAGACCCTGTCTCAAAAACACCAAAAATAAATAAATAAATAAAATGGAGCCTTGAGAGGTGTATCTCGATGGTATATTGTGGGCATGGCATGAATGAGACATTGGATTTAGTTATCAGCACATGTGTGTGCATACATATGTCCACACAAGTATACACAAATTCAAAAGGGACTTGCGAAGGACTTTCAGTAAATTCTCATAATATCAACTACAATTGAAACTAAGTAATTACACTTCTAGTACAATTGATGTAGAGAAATGGGTATAAAACTAGTGAAAGTTCTCAACACAAAATTACCACTACATATTTACAAATAAATGAGTATATATTTAGGGCTTTCTCTGTGTCAGAGTATAAGCCAGCTGAGGTTAGCAGGATTAGTAACAACATCCCTGTAGGTGGAAGAACTCAGAGCTCAATGCAGGGGTCCAAACTCTACCACCTGGAACAAGTAGAAAATAGAGGTAAAGTAAATTGGATAGTAGAGTCAATATAAACTGGAGACTATATGGTCATCCAAATTGGCAGTTATCAATCACTTGTGCCCAACTGTTGTCATCATAAGTGGCAGGACCAGTGTTACCATATTCCATTATCAAAAGAATAGTTACCTTAAGTAAGACCCTCCTGCTGAAGTCAGGTCACACTTCTGACACAGGACTTGGAGCAATCAAGTGGGAGCTGACCTGGAAGCCTCCTCTCTGAAGACTAGCTCTCATGGTATCAGAGAATACTATCTATCCAAGCTTCCAGGTGAGAAAATTAGTCAATGGTCCTACCTAGTTGTGAAGCCTAGTAAACAATGACGGGCCCAGAAAATTATCTTTATTTGTACAGTAGTGATGCTTTTATCTTAGGAGAAATCAACAACTGTCTAATTAGAATTAAGCCTTGCTCAATGGGAAGGAACTCATTTTGCAATATTGTAAACATAGCCAAATACATAAAGTAATAGATCCTAGAGAAAAATATACTTTTCCCACCTCTCTAGACCAACATAATTTTTAACTTTATTCTAGACATGTGTCCTTGTATTTACAGACAAGTGTACCTTTTATCTCTTATCAAAGAAGCTTCTTTTTGCATCAGATAGAGACTATTACATAATTCCAGAACTGGTCAAACACAGAACATAAGTAACTGTAAGATGCTTAACCTACATCTTCAATGCAAGCTCTACACTTAGGATGAATGTACCTCTTAACTCATAAGAGAAGTTTCCTTATGCAGCAGGTGGTGGTTAACACAGTTGGCCGATGTGCAGAGAATGAGAGGCTAAAGAATACTTATCCCTGACTAGGACCGCAATTTCAAGCCTTTGCCTCCAAGGTTCATGGATCATTGTGGATGAGGATACAGAAAGATCATAGTAGCCAAAGGGGGTGGATGACCACAAGGAAACAGAGTCTTCCAGACAGCTAGTCAGTTACTCATATGGACCCATAGCAATGGTGACAATATGCACAGGCCTTATGTAAGCTCAAATCAGACAAGATCCCAGCATAGACATGAGGAAGTGGACAAGAAATCCCAACCCAGTCTAAGGAACTTTTGGCAACTTTTTGCTGAGAGAGGAAAAGGTAGTGTCTCACAGGGTTGGGACACTATGTGGATTTCTATACATATCTGTATAGAATTTATATATATATATATATGTATATATATAAATATACATATATAAGATATATATCTGTATATATCTGTATAAATTTATATATATCTATATGTATATCTGTATAGAATTTACATATATATGTATATATATAAATATGCATATATATACAGATATATATCTGTATAAATTTATATATATCTATATGTATATAAATTTATGTATAGAAATCACATGATTTCTATACATAAATTATATACGTAAATTTATATATACATATATACACATAAATTGGGTGGGAGGCAGTGGAGGGAGGTACAGAGAGGGGAGAGGATCTAAAAGCTATCAAACTATATTGTATGAAAATCGCAAAAATTCAATAAAAGTAAAAAAAAATGTTTTACCTTAAACACACACTTAATGAAATTCTTCAGTTTTGAAGTGTTGAAAAGTAAACACTTTAAAAAAGTAGTGTGTCTGGGAATTGTTCTGACCTAACCCATAGACCGCAAGTAGAGTTAGACTCAAGAGCTATTTCCTGTGATTTGTTCAGGAGTAATGAATGTTGTGAGCAGTCACAGTGCAGTTTGATATGAACTCTGAGGAGTCTGATATGCAGATTGCTTATCATTCCCTTTAGGAAACTTATTTTCAGTCATATTTGAACTTAAAGAACTCTACTACGTAGAAATTACCCCCACATTTAATGGCTCAAAATAGTAGTAAACATTTATTTTTTCACATATGGGGCCAAAAATTCAAGAACACCTCACCTGAGTGGCTTTGGATTGGGACCTTGTAAAAAGTTGCAGCCAAGACATCAGCTGAGTTTCAGTCTTCTGAACTTGAGGAAGACTAGACACTCCCCTTCTGTGATGATTCACTCATGTTGAGAGGCTGTTGGTGGAGGGCCTCAGCTCCTGTCCACACAGGCCTCCTTGCAGACTGTGCAAGAATCTTCACTGTATGCCAGGCGGCACTCATCACAGTGCAATGTCCTAGAGACAGCGAGGTGGATGCTGCAGTGTGTCTGATGACCTAGCCTGGCAAGTCTCAACTCTCTCAATCCTAGCTCAAGGTACTATCTCACAGCACCATAGACTGTGTTGCTTAAACAACAGACATGCATTTCCTATAGATCTGAAGGCTGGGAATTCCAAGATCAATATACTGGCAGGTTTGTTTCTTGGTGAAGACCCTCTTTCTGACTGTCCTCACAGCAGGGAGGCCTGCTGGATTTTTCTCTTCTTGTAAATGCACTAAGCCCATCATATGGGCTATACTCTCGGGACTTTACTTAAACCTAAGTCCCTCTCAAAGGGCTCTTCTAAGACCATCCCACTTTGCTTAAGAGTTTCGATGTGTAAATTTGGGTGGGACACAAATGTTTAGTTTAGGAAAATCCTATTGGTAACAGCTCAATCCAATATTTTTTTTTCATTGTTGAAAGTAAGGCCTTTTTATTTCTGTGGGTTGTTTGTTTTTCTGTATTTTGGTTTTTGTGGGGTTTTTTGGTATTTTTGAGACAGGGTCTCCCTATAGCTCCAGCTATCCAGGAACTCACTATGTAGCCCAGGCTGGCCTTGAACTCACAGAGCTCCACCTGCCTCTGCCTCCCAAGTGCTGGGATTAAAGGTATGCACCACCACACCCAGCTTTCTGTGTTCTTTTTTACATATACATTTTTGTTGTTATTAAACTTTTCCATACATCATTTCTCAGTCCAATTTAGACTCATTTCCCTTTCCATGTCCCCCACCTCAGCTCAATCCAATTTAATGTGAGAGCAGATGGGATACTGTGAAGTAAGGATCCTTGAAGGCCTTCTGGAGACCTGCTACAATAACCCTGAACTGGTTTTCTAGGGCCTCTTTAGAAGATTGTCCTGTATATACAGTTACTACAATAGCAAAAATGACATTAACAAAAGAGGCAGAAGGCTGGGGTATAGAACCTACTGAGTAGTTATAAGACCCTGGGTTTGATCCTTACCCTGGATAAAATTACTGAAGCTCTGGAGATTCCTTGGAGTTGACAGACAGGAGACTGAGGATCACAGAACTATGGAGAGCATAATTGGTCTGCGAGCTTCTCCCTTTGTGTGGGTACTGTTTGAAGTCATTAGCCACTCACCTGTGTATATGATGTATCATCCCTTAACAATGATCCCAGAGTTTGAGCCTCCCATGTCAGTCCTGCTCTCCTACTCTCTCTTCCCCAGTCTTCACTAGCATCTTCTCACCTGTCTCCCCTGAACTGTGAGTTCCTTGTTCTTGACAATGTATTAATCAATGTTGTAGCAAATTATCTCTCTGAGCTCCAACTTATATTTAACAATTTAGCTGTTTGCTAAACTCTTGGACAATGTACAGAAGTGAGTTATGTAGATACATAGGAGGAGAGAGAGAGAGCGAGAGAGAGAGAGAGAGAGAGAGAGAGAGAGAGAGAGGAGACTCACTCATCTTTCAGTATGTCTATCCATACCCACATAGATAAAACAAGTGAACTGTTTCCTAAAAACTCTGCATGGTGGATAAACCACTCCCAATCCGTCCTGCTAGATTTCTGATTGTCTCTCAAATCTCAGGTATATGGATTTATCTCAGCAATAGGATACTATATGCCCCTATTGATAGGGATGATGCCAGTAAAACTGAGCCAAGTGCTAAAATATCACCAATGTCAACTAGAGAACAAAATCACCTCACAGTAAACAGTCAAGGTTCTGGGATGCCAATGCTGACTGAAGCTGAGGAGCCTGTCTGTTTTCATTATAGCTCAGATTGAGAAGGCTCTAGGCAAGCAGTCCAGGCTCACAGCATCATACTGTGTAGCCACTGTCTCAACATTCATCCTCCTGCAGTGGGGGTAGAGGATAGCCAGGAGCTCCTGCTGATAGTTCCTTCTTTCTAAAAGAGATTATATCAACATGGTTTCATCAACACAGAAAAGTAAGCTGCAGGAATCTGAAATTTATAAAGAAATGGTGAAAAAATTATATAGCTTTCATTATAAATAGCATTTATGGGCAACTGATAATTCAATATAGGGATAAAGAGTCCTGAGAACTGGAGACATTTTCTTTTTTTTTTTTTTTTTTTTTTGAGACAGGGTCACCCTGTAGACCCGGCTGGCCTTGAACTCACAAAGATCTGCCTGCCTCTGCCTCCCAAGTGCTAGGATTAAAGGCGTGCGCCACCACGCCCAGCTGGAGACATTTTCATAGGCTCTAAGTTAATCTTTTTATTGCCAAATGGCAATCTCTGTTGAAAAGGCAGATATAGAAGGTAAACCAGTATGTATGTGGAGAGAGGATGGAAGGAAATTCGGCTGTTTTTTTTTTTTTTTTTTTTTTTTTGGTCTTTTTAAGACAGGGTCTCCTTGTAACCCCAGCTGGCCTGGAACTCACTCTGTAGACCAGGCTGGCCTTGAACTCACAAAGATCCGCCTGCCTCTGCCTCCCAAGTACTAGGATTAAAGGTGTGCGCCGAGAGATACAGATATCAGATGATTCAGCTGAAAAGCAGATCCAGAGTCAGTAAGCTGGAGTCAGAGTCTAAGCCTCCTGCCAAACCAGGAGGAAACAGTCAGCCCACGCAAATGAAACAGAGTTTGAAACCTGTGCATCTAAGCACACTGCCTAGATAGGTCTGCTGTCATGGCAACCATGGAAGAGCCAGTGGCGACCTGGCCAGGACACCCTAGCACAGCCCCATGTCCTAGTATGCATGGGACCCATGCTATGCTTTAGCAGCACCTAGCTTCTGTTTTCCTCCTTGCGCTGCAGAAGTGCTGTTTTTCCTGCCTGAAGCACCTCTGATCCTCTTGGGTACTTATCCTTCAAGACTCAGCCTAGGAGCTATCTTTGAAGTAAAGCCCATATGCCCACACTCAGTATTAAATACAGTATACACACATAAACCAACAATTATACACAAATATACCACACCATACATGCATACCATACATAGTAATTGTACACACAGAGTTAAATATGGTACATGCTCATCACACACACATATACATATATATATATATATATATATCACAATGGTAGGCACATCACACAGTCACAGAATAAAACAAGGTGCATGCACACTAATCACACATACCACATGTGCCACTCATTCAGAGCATGGTACATGCAGACCACATGCAGCACTCACATACATAGGGGTAAACAAAGTACATGTACACAAATCACATGTATGTACAAAGTAACCATACATGCACAACACACCTATGCATACTGTATATATGCACACACCACACAGAGTAGTCACACACAGCAACTAACCTCCTGCTTTCATACCCATGATGTCACACATAGACTTCAACCACTGCTACCCATATATATCACACACATTACACACATATACATATATTTGTGACACATTTATATACCAACCATGTACACAACACACGAACACACAAACACAGATAACTCAAAGTTAAGGATCCTTCCTCCAGTGCTAGAAATGCAACCTGGCATGCCTCTGTTCTGAAGTTTTAAACATTTATCTTACTACATTGATAAATAATACCCAATTAGAACATCCAAGTGGTGTGACTCCTGAGGTGGTTTAGAACTACTACTTCCAAGCCCATTCTAGCCCCCAGCCCACTAAAGACTCCAGAATGCCATAGTTCTGAGGCTGTAATCCCATGCCACTTCAAAATGTGTTATCGTAGAGGTGTGGAGGCCACAAACTACTTCTGACTTTTGATTAAATCAGGAGGATTTGCTTTTTATCCTCTTGGTTCAAGTAAGAGAAAAATCCTTATGATCATGCACCAACCCTGGCTCTTACCATTTTTATGCCCCTCTTCCATAATGGACCCTGAACCATGTTTATGTGAGGTTTAATATAAGAGTTCTATCCAGGGACACACACCCTGTAGTCTCTTATTCTCTACACTTTGGCCAGTTGTGGCCTTCTGTGTGCATTGTATTCTGTTGCATGAGGAAGCTTTGCTGGCGAGAGTTGAGGGATGCATTAGTGTTCTCTCTACCCCTTGTTCTGCTTTGTTCCATGAGCCTCAGAGTCTCAGGCATTTGGAAACGTGCTTATATAATCTTGTTGCAATGGTGTCAGCATGCATAAGACCCACACGAACTCAACCAGACAAAAACCCAGCTCTGAACTGGGGAAATGGTTAGCAGGCCCCAACTTTAGCTGAAGAACTATTGGCAGCTGATTAGTGCTGGATAAGGGAGAGCTGATTTTAAGGGAAAATCTAGTCTTCTAGATAGGCTGACTAGACTCCAGTGGATGAACTTGACTGAGGGACAGCTGAACACACAAACTTGACTCAATAGGCTTTAATCTATATGACAGGATGCATGAAAACTGGTGGGGATACAGGTGGGGGGGGTAAAAGATGATTAATAATATTTTTTTAAGTAAAATTTCCATTTTATTTTTATTCTCCTGGAAGGTGGCTTTTCTTCTGTCTTTATGAAGTCAGGCCTTTACATGGGCTTTGGTGGAGGTCGTGGGGCAGCACCAACAAGTCTAAATCGTGGTTGGGGATGTTCGGTCTTTCCGGGCTTCGTGAGATCGGTTCCTGACCACCTTGCTATGAATGGCACAGCTCACACAGTAATGCAGCTTGACATAGAGCTTGGGAAGCACGTAAGCGTCGAAGACGCTCGCTTCAGAAATGTCCCTGACGGCGGCGGCCTCTACTATGTTCCGAATAACGAACTTCTTAATGGCCTTGTCCTTCGGCACGCACCGGGGCACGGGAGCAGTTCGTGCAGTGAATGGGCTGCACATGGCCCTGGCCCTTTTTAGCGTGACCGTTGTTTCTTCTTTTTTGGTCATCTTGGAGTCAGGACCCGAAAGAGGCGATTAAGATGTTTTAAGATGCTATGAATGACATGGACAAAAAAATTCAATAAAAATATACATTGAGCCAGGCGTGGTGGTGCACACCTTTAATCCTAGCACTTGGGAGGCAGAGACAGGCGGATCTTTGTGAGTTCAAGGCCAGCCAGGTCTACAGTGTGAGTTCCAGGACAGCTGGGGCTGCAGGGAGACCCTGTCTTGAAAAGACCAAAAAAAAAGGACTTCCTTAGTTTCTTAAAAATGCCTAGCCTTATGCTTTTGCTTTTGGCTTGCTAGACTCCAAAGGGCTTGCCAAATTACAGACCTTCATGCCTTGAGCTTAATCAGTGTNTATATATATATATATATACATTGAAAAAAAAAAAAGTCTCTCTCACATCTGTGACTATATGAATAGGAAGTTCCAGGATTTGTATATCCTTTTAGTGGAGTAGTCCTTGGCCTCTGATTCACTACTCTTTACCTCAGCTCATCAACACTTGAAGCTTTATTTGTACATAACATCAATTATCTCCTTAGCAACCTCAAATAGGATCGGATTAACATTTTCCCTAATGAAGATTACTTTTATAAAACAAGAAGAAAGGATATATTTTGTAATTTCAAGCCTAAACCAAATAGAACAAGATATTTAAAACAAAGCATAAATGTAATTTTATCATGGATGGCCGCTAGGCTGAGGTTTAATTATACCTCATAGGCAATAACCAAGTTGTGGTTGAAGTCAGCTGTGAAACAGCCACAAAATGGCCAAAAAAGAGAGGTAGACAGTGCTAGGCTCGAGGCCTCAACAATTTGTCTTCAAATAACATAGAAAGTGTAGAATTTCAGTGTTTCTGCTAGAACGTAAATACAATGTTTACCCTCTTTCTCCATTTACTGTTGCCTTGAACATGAGTTCTTTCTAAGGCTAATGAACACCTTAATGAACAGAACACGGTTTTACAGCTGTGGGACTGGAACAGGGCTGATGTTCCATCTTCCAGTTCATTACCACACATTATCTATGGCTTTTGGGTAATTGAGCAAATAATGCCCTTAATAACCATTCCCCCCTTTGACTCCAAAGCAAGGTAATTAATTAAGGCCAGAAGGGGATCGTTAGCATCTGTTAATGAACCACAGTTGAGAGAATTACTTAGGAGACCACACTTAGAGCCCATAAGGGTACATGAACAAGAGTGGATGGGCGCTAATGTTCCTTGTCTCCCTGATGAACCACCAAGGGAACATCAAGTGTGGAACAACCAGGGGGCTTCCATGACATGGCCCTGTCTGATGATACTTGTATAACTTTGAGTGAAGGTTAATCCGCAAACCATATGACATTTTTTAGAGAAACTTGGAAACTTTTCTAGGATGTACACCTGCTGTGTAGCACATGCCAAAATACAATAATCCAGATAATGAACAGACCAACCAGAACCCAGTCACTGCTCTATTATGTAGCATAAAAGCCCTATACATACCAAAAATGTAGAGTACTCTGTCTGCCCTAAAGAAGTTGTAGTCTTGATGGAACTAGAATGGAAAAGAATTTAGAATATACAGCTGGGTGTGGTAGTACATGCCTTTAATCCCAGCATTTGGTGGCAGAGGCAGGTGGATCTCTGTGAGTTCAAGGCCAGCCTGGTCTACAGAGTGAGTTCCAGGACAGCTCAGGCTTCAGGGAGACCCTGTCTCAAAAAGTCTTCCTTCCTTCCTCTGAATGTTGAACAGACAGGGATTACTGAGTACACACACACACTCTCAAGAGACGGGCCAAGTTAGTTGAACATGGATCTAGACACAGAGAAATAAAATTATATACATTTAATTCTGTTGTTTAGTGCCTTGTTCAGAAAAGGTTACCTAAGTAAGCCGGGCATGGTGGCGCACCCCTTTAATCCCAGCACTCGGGAGGTAGAGGTGGGTGGATCTCTGTGAGTTCAAGGCCAGCCTGGTCTACAGAGCAAGCTCCAGGACAGCTGGTAATAAAAGGGAGACCCTGTCTCAAAATACCAAAAAAAGGAAAAAAACTAAAAAAAAGAAAAGGTTACCTAAGTAGTATGACAGATTATAAATGTGTAGGCTTCTAGGCTGAGATGTTATTACAATGTTTATTAGTATTGTTAAATGGGCATTACAGGGGTCCATTGTCTTGGACCAAGTTTCAGTGCTGGACCCCAGTAGAGCAGCCTAAACTATCAATATGTAGCCACCCATGCTAAATCACTAACTGATTTTCCAGTGAAACATAAAAAATGAGAGACAACAGTCAAATTTCCCAAAATAGGCTAGTTTCTACCATAATAATAAAATACCTCCGTTTGAAGATCCAAACCTGAGTACATGCTATTTCAGCCACCATATATTTGATAAGGGGGCCAAAAATACCCAATGGAGGAAAGACAGCATCTTCAGCAAATGGTGCTGGCAAAACTGGATCGCCACTTGTAGAAAGATGGAGCTGACCCCTACCTTTCACCACGCATAAAAATCAACTCCAAATGGATCAAATACCTCAAATGTGAAACCAGAAACTCTGAAAATAATAGAAGAAAATGTTGGCAGTAAACTACAAGATATAGGTGTAGGAAAAGACTTTCTAAATCAGACAGCCGCTATGTTGGAAACAAGGTCAAAATAGACAAATGGGACCTCATTAAACTCAAAAGATTCTGTACAAAGCTGGGCGTGGTGGCGCATGCCTTTAATCCTAGCACTTGGGAGGCAGAGGCAGGCAGATCTTTGTGAGTTCAAGGCCAGCCTAGTCTACAGAGTGAGTTCCAGGAAAGCTGGGGCTACAGGGAGACCCTGTCTCGAAAAGACCCCCCCCAAAAAAAAATTAAGAGAGAAGAGGAAAAAAGATAAAAGTATATATCATATTAGTTTGCCAATAGTATATAAGAATCTAATTACTAATACTAGGTACTACTACCACATACCTGATGTGAAGAGGCTCTGTGGTTCTGGTGCTGTAGGCCAATCACTGGATGTCTGTGGAGAGCTGGGAAAAGGAGGAAGCCCACTTGGTATAGGGTTGGGATGGCGAAAATTGTCTGAGAATAATGACTGTGACTCTGTTACTGCCCCTTCAAAAGGGGACCTTGCACTGTGATTAGATGAGCTGATGGGGATGACAGGATTGGACTTTGATAAGCCAGGTGGTGGCGAAGGTGTATCACTGTTAGACATCTAAATAAAAAAGGAAAAGGAAGAAATCAATTTAAGTTCAGATTCTTAATAAATCACAATTTAAACGGTCTGCAAATGAATGTATTCAAATGATGGTCTTCAGACCAGAGAACTTGAAGGTAAAGTATGGAGTTCAAGAAAACCAAGCAAATCGTTAACGTACACGTACACTTGCCTGAAAAAAGACTATGCCAGTCTTATTTCCTTTCATAATCTTACTTCTTGTATTTTCCAGACAAAAAAATGTTCCTTGCTGTCTAATGGTTGCATTATAGTAATTCATTTAAAAGTGAAAACGTTCCAGGGGCAAAGACATTTTATNTAAGTATAGCCGGGCATGGTGGCGACCACCTTTAATCCCAGCACTCGGGAGTAGATGTGTGTGGTCTCTGTGAGTTCAAGGCCAGCCTGGTCTACAGAGCCGAATTCCAGGACAGCTGGTTTAATAAAAGGGAGGACCCTGTTCAAACTACCAAAAAAGGAAAATAAACTAAAAAAAAGAAAAGGTTACCTAAGTAGTATGACAGATTATAAATGTGTAGGCTTCTAGGCTGAGATGTTATTACAATGTTTATTAGTATTGTTAAATGGGCATTACAGGGGTCCATTGTCTTGGACCAAGTTTCAGTGCTGGACCCCAGTAGAGCAGCCTAAACTATCAATATGTAGCCACCCATGCTAAATCACTAACTGATTTTCCAGTGAAACATAAAAAATGAGAGACAACAGTCAAATTTCCCAAAATAAGCTAGTTTCTACCATAATAATAAAATACCTCCGTTTGAAGATCCAAACCTGAGTACATGCTATTTCAGCCACCATATATTGATAAGGGGGCCAAAAAAATACCCAATGGAGGAAGACAGCATCTTCAGCAAAATGGTGCTGCAAAACTGGATCGCCACTTGTAGACGATTGGAGCTGATCCCCTACCTTCACCACGCATAAAAATCCAACTCCCACTGATCAAGATATCAATGTGAAACCAGAACTCTGAAAATCATAGAAGAAAATGTTGGCAGTAAACACAAGATATAGGTGTAGGAAACGCTTTCTAAATCAGACAGCGACTTATGTGGAAAAAAGGTCAAATGACAAATGGGACCTCATTAAACTCAAATAATTCTGTTACAAGCTGGGCGTGGTGGCGCATCTATGCTTTAATCCTAGCCACTGGGAGGCAGAAGGCAGGCAGATCTTTGTGAGGTTCAAGGCCAGCCTAGTCTACGAGTGAGTTCCGGAAAGCTGGGGCTTACAGGGAGACCCTGTCTCAAAGATCAAAAAAAAAAAATTCTGTACAGTACAAGAAACAATCAATGATGTGAACCGAAAACCCACAGAGTGGGAGGGAAATTTACCAGTGATACATCAAATAGGGCATTAACATCCAGCATATCATTAAATTATCTCAAAAACCAAAGGACCAAGAAAAAAGATGACACTATCAAAAGATGGAATAAAAAACTGATCTAGCGAATTTACAAATGAAGAAGTGAAGCTGGCTGAGAAACCATCTCAGAACATGTCAACATCGCTAATAATTAAGGAGATGCAAAACCATCTTAAGATTTCACCTTACCCAGGTAAGAATGGCCAAGATTAGGAAAACAAAATGACCCCAATTGCCAGAGAGGTTGTGGGGAAAGGGGAACACTCATCCACTGCTGGGTGGGAATGCAAACTTTTAGACACCCTATGGAAAGCAGTTGTGGAGAACTCTTAAAAGGCTAAAAATGGGGGCTGGAGAGATGGACTAGTGGTTAAGAGGCCGACCGCTCTTACAGAGGACCGGGTCGATCCCCAGCACACATTGTGGCTGAGAACCGTCTATAAACTCCAATTCCAGGAGGACCCAGCTCCCGGGGTTCTGAAACCCTCTTCTGACTCCGCGGCATTGCACGACACGGGTGCCACGACCTGCATGCCGACCGTACAATGATACACCTACAGAAATAATAAAAAAAAAAAAAGGCTAAAAATGAGACTTCCACCTGACTCAGTCATACCACTTCTGGGTATATACCCACAGACTCATTCTATCTCAAAGACACATGCACATCTATATTTGTTGCAGCTCTCTTCACAATAGCAAAAAGCTGGAAGCAATCCAAATGTCCCTCAACCAACAAGTGGATACAGAAAATGTGGTACATCTATACAATGGAGTTCTATGCAGCAGTAAAGAAAGATGACATCATGAACTTTGCAGGCAAATGAAGGAACTCAAAGACATTTTGCTAAGTGAAGTAACACGGTCCCAGAAAAACAAACAGCATATGGTGTCCCTCATTTGTGGATGCTAGCACAAAATCCCTAATTGCAAAGCAAACTGAGCATCGTATTTGTTGTACTTCTTTTTTATATGAAAGCAGCAGTATGGTTAAAAGGTGAATCACTTAATGGGCTTGAGAATTAACCTACCACTTATGTTCAGTTTTTGTAATATTGGTATATGGGTGGAGCATATTTTGAAGTAATATACAATTACTACAATTACAGGGGGATAATGTGGTGAAAAAAGACTGAGAGAAAAATGCAAGATGTGTATGGCAGAATGCATGAAAGGGGGTGAAGTGGGGGCCAGGGAAAGGGGAAAATATCTAAATTGCATTGAAAAATGGTGTATGAAATACACAAATCATCAATAAAAGTATTTTACTTAAAAAATCTCTCTGTTTTAATCCTTATTTAAAAGAAATGATTAGCTGGGCGTGGTGGTGTACACCTTTAATCCTAGCACTTGGGAGGCAGAGGCAGGCAGATCTCTGTGAGTTCAAGGCCAGCCAGGTATACAGAGTGAGTTCCAGGACAGCTGGAGCTACAGGGAGACCCTGTCTCAAAAAGACAAAAAATAAATAAATAAAATAAAATAAAATAAAATAAATGATTAGAGTAACCTGGTGTTAACTAAACAGTTATTTTTCTATTATTTTGTCTTCCTGTCCCCACCTTATAAGGAAAGTAATTTAATTTGATCAACTTTTATTTTATTCATACTTTTTTTTTTTTACTTTTCTACTATGGGATTCTTTTTTTAAAATTTATTATTTTTTATGTGTATGAGTGTACTGTCTGCATGTAGGTTTGTGCACCCATGTTGTGCAATGCCACAGAGGTCAGAAGAGGGCATCAGATTCCCCTGGAACTGGAGGTAAAGGTGGTCCTACCGGGCGTGGTGGTGCATGCCTTTAATCCTAGCACTTGGGAAGTAGAGGCAGGCGGATCTTTGTGATTTCAAGGCCAGCCTGATCTACAGAGTGAGTT